>CAWUFW010019803.1:0-173210 GCA_963921515.1 Calotriton arnoldi
AGTTCCAGCTGAGTTTCCTCATACTGACTAGCCTCTTTCTTCTCTCATGAGAGGATTCCCTCCTATGAGATGAGACAGAGCTCCCTATAGAGGTGCCAGAGTGGTTAGACTCCTGAGAAGGAGACCTAGACCTTCTGGGCACACTCTAATCCTTCCTGGGGGACAAAGAGGGCATCATCTTGATCATCCTCACTCATCATCCACAGGAGGGATTTGGTTTTCCAGGTCAGGGTCATTGTCACCCTCCTGGCCAGTTTCAGAGGGGGGGCTGGGGGTACTGGTACCCCTAGCATCCTCTTCTCCTGCCCCACCCTCAGCTCCTACCCCTTCAGTCCCTACAGGCTTACTAAGGTCATAAGCCACCAACAACTCCTTGAGGTGTTGGGTGGTGGGGCTTTGGCCTGTCCTTATTTTTCTCAAGTTACATAAAGCTCTCAATTCCAAGAATGGGAGTGTATCATACTTGGAGGGTGGAAGCTCAATGGCTTCCTGCAAGGATTCTTTGGATCCTGCCCTTAAAGACATTACTAGTGTGGTGTGGTGTATGCACTACCTACTCTAGCGTGGCCTACTAAACTCTCTTGAGTTGTAGAAAGGGTTGTGCTATCCCTTAACACACAACTCTAAGTTCAGTAGAACTTACTGTTATTCTAAGCTTAAATTATATGTACCTTAGGTACCTTTAGTGGTTTTCAGTTGATCAATTCAATTGAGATTATCTGGTAAAACAATAGCAAGCTGGAATCCCACACGCTGCACACCAATGTGAGAAGTTGGCCTGGTATATGCTGTCCACTAATTATAGTGGGCACCTTGCACCAGTCCAAACAACCCCTTATTGGAGATAGGTTAAAGACAACTTTATTGAAAGCTATCCTAGTGGTAGCTATGGAGAGCAGCCTTCAGGCTAAGTCTTGAAGGAATGTAAAGCAGCTTGTTTTACCAGTCTATAATCTCTTGAGTGATCAAATGAAAGAGCACCACACCAGGTATATATTCAAAATATATGTATTTATTACTAAACACACCCCTCTAGTCTCTTTATGAGGCTAGAGTTCGAAGTACATAAGTTATAAGATATTAAATCACAGTAATAGCACAAATACACGTTTGGGCCCTAGGGGCGTACTCAAACCATATACCAATAAAGTGGTATGCGAACCACGACTGAACTAGACACTAGGCCTAGAGCCTCTAGAAGTGCTTGGACCACAAGGAACCACCCAAGGTAGTGACACAGGGGACCCACGGGAGACGCGTGCAGTGTAAATACACAACCACGATACGCCGTTAACTTCTATGGAGAAAGTCGGGATCGGGAAAATAGAGGAAAGGGACACTTAAAAGAGGACTAGGACAAAACCCTTTGAGATCTAGGACTTTGAAGAGTCTCTACCCACGGGAGCACCGGAGTACTCATGTTACCTCACCCAGGGAAGCCGGGTGCATAGGTGCCTTCGGGTCGGGTTTCGTCGTCGATTCGAATGGCGATCTGCTGCAAAGTGCTGCTGGCGACAAGAGAAAAGTGTCCGGGTGGATCCAAGAGTGGATCGGAGTTCTGGTGAACCTGAAAGCAGAGGGGACAGAGTCTGGGTCACTAGCCAGTGACCAGGAAGGCGATGGACAGATGCCCACCGATGTCGAGTGCTTCAGGTGCGTTGACGGTCGTCTTGACTCTTCAGCCACGAGGTCCGGGAGGCGTTGTCGGCGACCAGGAGCAGGATTCGGGCTGGTACTCGATGTCTGTCGAGTGCTGAGGTGTCGGCGACCGGATTGGACCCAACAAGCCTTGGCAACGCCAAGTCTCAAGTAAGATCGTCGATGGTGCAGACCAGCAAGGTCTGTGGAACTCACCCAGCGAGGGTAAGTGAGGGCAGGCCTGGAGCAACCAGGATGCCAAGTAAGAAAAGGATTGGCCTTCATTAAGGGCTACTAGCCAACGGGCTAGCGACCGCGAAGGAGCCTCATGACGCCGCACGTGGATCTGGCTTACAGGACACTCGTGGAGTGGGGGCCAGTGATCTTCGGTGCAGGTGGTGCTGGAGGCTAGGGCTACTCGAGCCCAAAGCACGACTTCTTGGGAGACCCAGAAGATGATGCACTTGCAAATGTGCTCGGTGTCCAGGGGTCACGGTCTCAAGTCACCCACGATAGCCACGGGCTTCAGCTTTGCTGGGGACTCAGGGTAGCCTCAGGGAAGTCTGAGAATCCACCTCTGGTGATGCGATGACTTCGGCGTCCGACGGAGCTTCAGAAATGCGAACCGGACAGATGCTTCTTTGGTGCCTGCCAAGCAGGGGAGTCACTCCTTGACCCCAAGGGAGATTCTTCAGTCCTCTAATCTTGTCGTAGAGCGTCGAAGGTCCAGGATTCAGTTTCAGAGTTTCGTCCAGGTATAATCTAAAGTCCTAAGGACTGGGTTCCTACCTTTATTCTAAAAATAGGGTTGGACTAACTCTATGACCCCACCTATGGGAGGGTCAAGGGAGGGGTGGCTACACCCACTTCCTTTGTCCAGTTTCGCGCCAGAGCAGGGGCAGGTAGCCCCTGAGCTGGTTTGAACTGACATATGCACAGAGGAGCCTTTGCTCCCCCAGTGCAGGACTTCAAAGCACTCTAAGAGTGCACCCACCCAGCCCCAATACACATTATCCTGTCTGGGAGGTGGTCACACCTCCCTGCAACAGGAAACCTATTGTCCAGGCCTCCCCTGCCGGAGTTTCGTCCAGCAGCAGGAGGCCAGACTGTGTCTGTGGCAGCAGCATCCATTTTGTGATGCCAGGGCTTCAGAAAGAAGTTACCGGGTAAGCCAGAGTTAACATGTCTTTCCCTCTAGAAGGGTGGAATGCTACTCCCGCCGCCAGGATTGGCGGGGGGTAGTATTCCAAGATGTTTGACACCAAACACGACATGTTTAGGTGCAGCCATTCCAAAGTTAGCATTTTACCGCGAGGATATAATGCGCTTAAGAGTATATGGTCAGGCTGCACTACAAACAGCATCAGAGATGGTCTCCGAACGCTGCAGAGGGGCCCTGCTCATGCAGGGGCACCCTCTCACATAGGAACCATGCACTCTGCCTTTAGGATTGATAAGGCCTGCCTTAGGAGTGACTTATAGGTTTATATGTGTGTATGTATTTAGTGATATAGGTAACCTATATCACAGTAAGGGGTGCATGCACCACCTACCCAGGCTGCAGTAGCAGACCTGTGGTGTCAGTTTTGATGGCCGTCCAGGGGTGGCACAATACGTGCTGCAGCCCCGGGTAGGCCTCTGAGGTACCTATGCCCTTGGTACATAGTATACCATATACTAGGGACTTATAAGGGCACTCCAGATTCCAATCAGAGATGTGCCTAAGGCACATGGAAACCATTTTACAGAGAAAGCAGATAGACTGGGGCCCTGAATAGCAGGATCCCAGTCCAACTAAGTCATAAACCAGCAAAACACCATAAAAAAAGTGGGGGCAACCATATAGTCAGATTCCACCTTCCTACAACAATCAACCAAAGATTCCCTACTTTTTCATTCGTCCCAAAATTCATAAGAGACAACATTCCCCTCTGGGAAGACTCATTGTGTCAGGCATCGGTTCTCTTTCAAAGCCCCAGTCAAAATTCTGTGACCACTTTTTGCAACCACTGGTAAAAGAGATATCCTCTTTCCTACAGGACACTAAAGACAACCTTAATCTCATTGGGGACACAAATGATACACTCCAGATTGACCTACTAGTCACCCTGGAAGTAGAGCCACTCTACACCAACATCCCACAAACCCAGGATGTAGTAGAAAGTAGTAGAAAGTGCCTTACTCTGCAGAGAGCGAGTTTCATCATGGAGTGTGCTACCCTGGCCCTGACTGATAACTTTTTCCAAAATGGCGAGCAACTGTATCACCAAACTCAGGGGACCTCTATTGGGAGTACATTTTTTTTTTTTTACGGAGTTTTATATAGCGCAAACTTGACCCGAAGGTACCGGGTATCAGAGCGCTTTACATAGCACCAGTTGCGTTACATGAGGACACATTCAATTTTTTTTGTTGGGCACAGGGAGATTAAGTGATTTGCCCAGAATCACAGGATGTTCAGCATCATTGTCGATATTCGAACCTGGTTCCCCAGATTCGAGGTCGACCGCCCTAGCTGTTAGGCCAACTCCTCTCCCCACATCCCTAGAATAGCATGCCTCTAGGCTGCCTTTGGGAGGGGCAAGATCTTCCATGATTCCAAACTCTTCATGCCCAACATATCACTCTGGTGCAGATATTTTGATGACATCTTCATCTTCTAGAAAGGAGATAGGATCACATGTGGTAATTTTTGCAACTGGACTAACAATCTATACCTATGCTTTCCCAGTAACATTTCTGATGAAAAGCTCCCTTTCCTTGACTTGATTTGTCGAATAGGGGATAGACTACAGACAACTACATATAGAAAACCCACTGACTGTAACAAACAGCCTTCTTTTGTACAGCAGCCACCATCACAAATCACTCAGAGACAACCTTCCCTATTGGCAGTTTTTACGTCTGCGCCGTAACTGCAGTACCACACAAGATTTTTATACACCTCCACAACTGCTATCTAAAAATGCTGTATAGCTTTAAAGCATGCAGCACCAAGATGATAATACAACCACCTCACCAGTGATACGTAGGTGGTTTACGTTATGGTTTTATTTTCCATTAAGGTCGGTTTCTGCTTTTTCAAGGAAACAATGTTAAGGTATTGATAACTAATTATACCACACCTAGGTCATTTAATATTATATACTATTTGATATAACCAGATTCCAACCACTGTGTAAATTAGTATAATATTGGTCCTGACGAACTGCCAAATGATCATCATTGACTAACCAATGGCAAGACACAATCAATCAATCAATCAGGGGTTGGTAAAGCGCGCTACTCACCCGCGAGGGTCTCAAGGTGCTAGGGGGGGGGCAGCTCCGGATCAGTCGAAGAGCCAGGTCTTGAGGTCCTTCTTGAACGTGTGCAGGGTCGGGGAGCGTCTGATGTTCATCGGGAGCTCATTCCAGGTCCTGGCTGCGATGTAGGAGAAGGCTCTCCCGCCTGTTCTGTTTCTGCGGATGCGGGGGACCTCTGTCAGGGCGAGGTCGGCGGAGCGGAGGTTCCTTTTGGGTATGTGGAAGGATACTCTCTCGTTGAGGTATTTGGGTCCGATGTTGTTGAGGGATTTGTAGGCGTGGGTGAGGAGTTTGAAGGTGACCCTCTTCTCGACAGGGAGCCAGTGGAGGTCTCGTAGGTGTTGGGTCATGTGTTCGTGACACGGTGTCCCGAGGACGAGTCTGGCTGCAGCGTTCTGGATGGTTTGGAGTTTGTGTAGAAGGGCTCTGTTGATCCCGGCGTATAGGGCATTGCCGTAGTCCAGTCTGCTGGTTATGAGCGCATGGGTGACGGTCCTTCTGCAGTCGGGGGGGATCCATTTGAAGGTCTTGCGAAGGATGCGCAGGCAGTTGAAACTAGTGGAAGCGACGGCGTTGATCTGGCGGTTCATGGAGAGGGATGAGTCGAGGATGATGCCGAGGTTTCGTGCGTGGTCTGTAGGGGTGGGTGGACTCCCGAGGGCGGAGGGCCATCAGGTGTTGTCCCAGGCAGAGGTGCATGGTCCGAGGATGAGGACCTCGGTCTTCTCTGAGTTGAACTTCAAACAGCTGTCTTTCATCCAGGCTGCCACGTTGTTCTTTATTCCTTCCTGGAAGCAGAGTCTGGTGTCTTCGGGATTCTTCGTGAGTGAGAGGATGAGCTGGGTGTCGTCTGCCTTGGATACAATGCTGAGCCCATGCTGTCTGACACATGTTGACCTTTTAAAGCTGTCATAGATCAATGTGTCCGGTGATAGCCACCATGTTTTTAACCAGACAAGTAGACTCACTTATTAAAAATTCCCAACTAGAGGACTACTTAGTCTATTTTAAACTCACACTTCCTTACACATTTTTACTTTCACACACCAATCTACATAACAGACCCTAAACCACACTTCACATACGGCACTGGGAAAAAGATCTCGAATAAAGAGCCCCCTTGTGGGTGCCCATCGGCCATTGCAGCGCCGGTCCAATGAGGAGCACGCCCTATGATGAAGTTAGACGCCCATTTGGCTGTGTGACGGCTTCGTTTCCTAAGGGAGCAGACTCTTTCCGCTCCCCTAGTGGTTGTCCGACCTCTCATCCCTTTTGTTGGAAGGAACTGCATACTCTTGTTATATATGATCTCTTAGGAACATGTATGCTGGACCTATAAGTGATTCATGTCCCCCCCCCTTTTGTTGTGAGACGCTAAGGTTGCAGACACCATCTGGTACCCTGTCAGGTTTAGGTGTTGAGATGGTGCACTGTGAGCTAACAAGGAATTGGGGTAACATATTTTGATTATATTAGCGGACTCAGTCCCCATATATTGATTCATATATTGTCCTAATGCGCAGTCCTAATTAATTAGTAGGAATCCACAGCATGGCGACACCAACTGTAGGAAAGTAGGATCTGCTTCTTATGGTTACCCCCACTTTTTGCTTGATGTTACACTGTTTTTGACTAGTCTGACTGGGTTCCTGCTAATCAGGACCCCAGTCTATCTGCTTTCTCCCTAAAATGGTATGCATTTACTTAGGTACACTCCAGATTGGATACTGGGATACCCTTGTCAGTCCCTAGTATATGGTACACATGTACCCAGGGCATTGGTACCCCAGAGGCCTCCCATGGGCTGAAGCATGTATTATGCCACCCATGAGAGGCCATGTAAAATGGAACTACAGGCCTGCCATTGCAGCCTGTGTAAGATGGTCCATACACCACTTACTTGAGCTATAGGTTTACTATATCTATAGGTCACTACACTTAAAACCTATAAGTCACCCCTATAGCAGGCCTTAACAATCCTGAATGCAGGGTGCTGGGTTTATGTGAGAGGATGCCCCTGCATGAGCAGAGCACCCCTGCAACCTGCGGAGACCATTCTACCGGGTTGTCGGTGACGCAGCCAGACATATAGGTAGAGGTGCATTATATGTTAGCGTAAAATGCTATCTCGAAAATGGCTGCAACAAACCATGTCGTGTTTGGTATCAAACACCTTGGAATCATACCTCCACACCGGTAACTGGTGTGGGAGGTATGATTCCACCCTTCAGAAGCAAGCTTCGTGGGGTCCCTGGTCTTCCCGGTACCAGCCTTCTCGACCCGGACAGCACAAAATGGTTGCTGCCGACCAGAGACACATTTCTGCCCTCCTGCTGCTAAGCCAAGCTCGAGCAGGGGAAGGCAGCACAATAGGTATCCTGTCACAGGGAGGTGTGACCACCTCCCAGACAGGATTTAGTGTATTGGAGCTGGGTGGGTGCACTTCCAAAGTGCCTGAAAGTCTGCACGAGGGGCACATTTGGTGTCCCTGTGCATAGTTCAGCTCAAACCAGTTCTGGGAGCCGTTGGCTGCTGCTCTGGCACGAAACTGGACAAAGGACATGGGAGTATACTCCCCACTGTCCTGATTCTCCCCTGGGAGGGTCCCCTGAATCTGTCCAACCCTCTCCCGTGGGTACAAAAGGGCTTACCTGGTTGTAGGACCCCAGATTCGACGTGGACAAGATTCTGATCAAGAAACCACTGACCTTTGACCGTCTGGACACTCTGGACTTTGCTGGACTTTGACTGGGCCCGACTTCATCTCCCTCTCCGTCCAAAGCATCGTCTGTGCCCGTGCACCATACAGGCTCTGTGCAGGACCTGTGGAGCATCAAGGACAACTGAAGTATCTCCCTTGGAGTGAAGGAGTCACTCCCCTGCATTTGCAGGCACCGTAACGCAACTGACCGGTCTGCTGATCCTGAGCTCCTGAGAACTTTGAAGGCTCCAGCAACACAGGAGGTGGGTTCCTATGTTCCTTGAGGTGGAGCTTCTCTCTCACTGAGTTTGAGGCTAGTATCTCTCATGGAGATTGCATAACCCGAACCCCTGTGCACGGCGTCCTTTTGCACGTGCATATGCTTGTTGGTGTTCCCCAACTTTGTGCATTGGTCTATCCATAGCACCCACCTCTGTGCACATTTTGTTCAAAGGACTCTGGCCTCCTCACACTCTGTGCCCTGCAAGCTGTGACTTTGTGAAACTGCTAGAGGTCCCCTCACGACTCCTGTGCCTTTGGCCTGTGGGTCCACTTGAGGGACAACACTGCTTTTCTTGGGCTCGCATGGTTGCTCCTGGCCTGCCCTGACTCTCCTCGCTGTGGTGAGTCCTCTGGTCCTTGCTGGGCCAGACCGTAACCTTCTTTGACCTTCTTCGTGGGTTGCCGCTGCCAAGGCTTACTGGTGCTCCCGCCGGACACCGACCCCTCAGCACTCTACATCCTTTGTGGGAAAGCTCGTATCCAGCTCCTGGTTGTCCTCGACATCTCCTGGTCCCTGCAGCTGTAGAGTCAAGGTCTCCTTCTTCACACCTGAAGCACCCGACATCGGTGGGCATTCGTCTACGGAGCCCCTGGTCACTCCTGAGTGACCCAGACTCTGTCCCCTCTGCTTTCAGGTTCCTTCCATCAAGTATCCACCTGTGGGTTCCACCGGACACTTTTCTTCTTTCCAGCAGTGGCATTTCTTTGAAGACTCCCATTGAGAACGACGGCGGTTTATGACACCACTTCAGCCCTATTCACCCGGCTTCCCTGGGATAGGTAACTCTGGTACTTCAGTATCCACAGGTGGAGTGGCTCTCCAACCTTCTATGTTCCAAAGGGTTTCCTTGTAATCCACTGGGAAGGGTCCTTAAACTTTAAAATTGCAACCGTGACTCTCCCATTGAATTGTACGTAGCACGTGGTCGTGTTCTCACACTGTACCCGTCCTCTGTGGGGTCCCTACTTACTCACCTTGGGTGGTTCCTTGGGGTCCCAGCGATTGTACACCCTCTAGACACTGTCTTGAGTCGAGTCGTGGTTCTTATACCACTATTTTAGTATATGGTTTGGTCTCCCCCTGGAGCCCACTGTGTATTAGTGCTACTTACGATTGTTCTGTGCTACAGTATTGTGTGCTTTGTGTTTATCTGCGTGTAGCAGATACTGTGAGGTATTTAAGGTGTGTTATAATAATAAATATATATTCTTATAACTACTGTGTGGTTCTCCTTTCATTTAACCAATACAATAAGATTGTATTCTGGTGAAGCAAGCTGCTTAACATTCCTTCAAGACTAAGCCTGAAGGCTGCTCTCCACAGCTACTACTTGGATAGCTTTCTAAGGTTATCTTTGACCTCTTAAATCACCATAAATGTTGTTTGGACTGGTGCAAGGTGCCTACTTTAATTAGTGGACAGCATATACCAGGCCAACTTCTCACACCAACGTTATAGATCAAGTACTTACTTAATGGGTCTCCTGAGTAGTTCTTACATGTGCCCAAAGCCCCTAGTCACCATATACTGAGAAGTCCATGGTATTAGGGAATAATCCTCCTCAGCTAAATGGGATCCTCTATTTTTGTCTGTAGGTTGTCCAAGCTTGAACCTTTTAAAGGCTGATTCCACTATAGTTTGTTCCCTTCTCTGAAGTCAGTTCATTAAAATGGCAAACCCAGTACCAGTGGTTATTCCACTGAATTGCAGCAGGCAGTAACACAGATGTTACAACACTTAGAGCTTCATGTTATTGGAGGAAATGTTACCTTTGTAGTAGAGGCCCACTAAACATATAAAACAGAGGTATTCTATTCATTGGTCACTTTTCCTGCAGCAGATGGCAACACTAGAGTATTTCACACATACACAGAAGCAGCCATACCAGAACAATATAGAGCCTATGAAGATTTAGAAATACCATTAACATTTCAGGAACATGTAAATTGGTTCCAAGGCACCCTGCCACATCCACAAGGAAATGTGAGACTGGGTACCCTCAGCAATGTCGGGGAAACATGGCCAGTCTAAGCCAGCTACACACCATATCCACAATTATCGGCACTCACAGCAGCAGACCTTCGACCTTTTACACAGGTCTAGTTAGACTATAGAGACATTTAATACAGTTTGTTATGCGAACAATAACAAGAATCCCAGTGAGGGCTGTTCAAGCTGCGCAGCTACATTTAGCAGACCCTGCAATTAGCCTAGTTACAATCAATGCAATTATGGTTAAAGTTCTCACCAAATCAGAAGGAAATTCTGTTCTCGATTGCACAAAAAACAAATCAGCTTGAAGCAGTATTTCCCTACACAGGACCCCAAGATAAAAGTAGAATTCTTGCAATAAGCCTATCTTTTGGAATGGTTCCACCAGTCAATGACTGTGGCACCTGGGGCTCAGTTTTTGCTGCAATATATACCATCACTCATGGTACACCATCCATTGCTATTTTGCCTGAAGTGCTGCAACAGATTCAAAATGAATACAGGGCTGACCCTGTCCTGGACTTGGGGATGATACTGATAGGTAATTACGCCACAGTAGCCTAAATTATTTTAAGTTATATGAAGGGGTAAGCAGCAGCTTTGCCGATACACCAACATCTCACACAATTACAGCTAGCAGACCAGGAGTGCGAGCTACCAAAAAGTATTGCTGAAACCTATACTACTGTAGGTTGAGATAAATTGGGAGCCAGGCCTAATAAACCACAACTTAAGGGTAATTTCGATAAGGATAACTTGAAACAGACACCAGGGCCTCTAAAAAATGCTGGGATAAACAGAAAAATAAGAAAAGACAAAGTCACAGGATGGATTTCCCCAATCAGAGTCGTCTGGAAAACACTATAATTTGCGTAACTGTGAAATTATTAAACAGCCTGATTGGTAACAGTATACTGATACACGTCTTTCAGTATTCCTTTCAGGAGCATCTGAAAAATGCTCAGAGAGAGAACAACGATTAGAGCGCAGATTGGAAGAGTATGTGAAAATGAAAAAGGATTCACAACACTCACCTGAAATATCCATAAAAACATCCACAGCAGAAGTCTCAATTCAGGAAGAAGAAAGTGGCAGGTATTTCCCTCAAATATGCAACACATATTAAGAATGCTTCTTCTGAACAACGATTGGGCACTGAGACTGCTAGACAGTGCGGCAGAGGTCACGATAGTTCACCAGACTCTTCAAGAGTTTCTGATGGTGAGAGCAACTAATGATTTTGTTCAGGTGGAAACACCGGACCAGAGAGTTTGGGAAAATGTAACACTTACATGTGACATTCACTTGGCTGAGAAGGATTGACCACCTGAATTTGTTAGAAAAGTCCCACAAGGGGAAGGCATAATAAAACCATCCTTCTCCGTCCTTGTACCTGAGGGAGTTAATTAAACAGGTGTATGCCAAGGAATGGACTTTTGCACAAGCTCCTGCATTATACCTCAACCATGTAGCTGGGATAAAGATTCACCTTAGCACATAATACGTATAAGGTCTAGCCCACAAGTGCAACCACAATATCCCATTAAGCATAAAGCTAGAAGACCAGTTAGAGAAATTTTAACACAACTTGAATATCAACTCATAATTGAGCCTTGTATCTCACCAATGAACAATCCTTTGTTTGCAGCAGTGAAACCTGACCATTTAGTCTTAGACTACAGACACTTAAACAGTCATACACGCACAGTCACAGAGCAAAATTCACACAGCGCAGCAATAATGAACAGCATTGATGCGCACAAAATATACAACAGTTGAAATTTAAAATGGCTTTTGCTGCCAAAGAATAGTGCCTGAAAGCAGGGTTCTAACCATGTTCCCAGCGCTTAGGTCACAAAAACGTTTTGTCGACTCCCTCAGGGGTAAAAGAATAGCCCACGCATGTTCTCTGCCCATGGCACATCAATTCTACAGGCAATTGAGCCATAAGCATTGTCCTATGTCGATGACATATACGTTAAGGATGTTGACTTAAGCACACATTTATCCAGAGTAGATCGCATTAAATGGGATTTGCTGAAACTGGATATAAATTCAACTTCCAAAAATTGCATATCAATGTCCTATTCTTGGGATACGAGTTTTTAAATGAAGACTAAAGCTTAGCACCGCATTTCCTAGAGAAATGTGCTCTCTTACAACCACCAAACACAATAGAGAAGCTATGATCACTTTGGGCTTTCTGAACTTTGAAAGAACATACATACCAGACTATTCACAATGGGTGAAACTGTTTTATGAATTAATACATCCAGACTTCTCAAGCGCACATTGGACACCATAACTTACATATATTCTGAGAGCAGTGCAAACTGACAGGCTTGCATCAATATACTTACACACGTGTCAACACCACAAACCTGTTGGTCTGCGTAATTGCGGCTGCACCGACTACACATATGTCACTTTAGATGAGGGTGATATTGTACCAATTTTATATAAATCGCATTTGTATTCCAATTCAGAAATGCGTTTTGCAACGACAAAACAAATACTGATTGCAGTTCAAACAGTTGTCATAAAGGAAAGATCATTGGCTTTGGGGAAATGCATAATTGTTGTTACTCTCATACGAGCCTTAGAGACTGTTACAAGGGTCAGCATTCCTAGTGCAAAAGCCTTACATCCACGATGAAGAAAGTGGGCCACTTTCTTAACAGCCACTGACATAGACTATGCCTTTGACCCTACACTACAAACAAAATAATTCCTATAATATGAACAAGAATACTCTGTGCCCAATGACGTTTTGTCTCTTGACCATTATGACTTCATTGTCTATACTGATGGTTCTGCCCAGCCCGCAGTTGGAACCAAACGTCAATACGCCGCTGCTTGTGCAGCAGTATGGGAAAAAACTGAGGGATGGAGTCTTGCACCTCTTAAAACATTTACACAATCCTTGGGTGATTGTACTGCACTGCTGGCTGAACTCGAAGCTCTAATTCTGGCACTAGAAAATACCGATCCTGAATTCCCCACACTCATAGTGATCAATTCGTACTACTGTGTCCAGTCTTTTAATTAGTATCTACACTATTGATGCCAGAGTGGATTCTGAGACCCAAAAGAGAATACTATCAAGCATAAATTGCTTCAGGGAAAGGTGGCAAATTTAAACGAATGTTTTCCACAGGCTCATGTACTACATATATTGAGTCAGCAACGTGCAGGAATACACATTCCTGGGAATTCACTGGCTAATGAAGTCGCAAAGGTGGCAGTTCAGACTGCTGTCATAGCTGTAATTGCTCGCTCCCATATGAGAGTGGATGGAGACATCATGGTAGCTGTTACAGCTTCACACTACCTAAAAGTTATCCAGCAAAATGTTACTACCTACTGAATGTCCAAAATATATCTTCTGCTCATATTCCCGGAGTGGGGGGTCGAGTGATACCAAATTCAGACCTCAGAATAGAATCGAACTTAGCAGCTCATGAGGGGTTAGCTTCTGCCCATGCAGGTATGGCAGCTACAGTTTTATTACTACAGCAATGCTATTGATGGGCAGGTGGCTACAAACCGGCCAAGCAATATGTCTTTAGCTGTGACATTTGTCAACAAATGAAATCTTCCACCGCAGCACGCCCACCGCGGACACCTTTCCTAATTTCAAACAATCCCTTGGCTTCTGTGTCTCTCGAGCACTGCAGGCAATAAAACTCTAAAGGTGTGAGATGTTGGCCTGGTATATGCTGTCCACTAACTAAAGTGGGCACCTTGCACCAGTCCAAACGACCCTTATTGATGATTAGGTCAAAGATAACCTTTATGAAAGCTATCCTAGTGGTAGCTATGGAGAGCAGCCTTCAGGCTTACTCTTGAAGGAATGTAAAGCAGCTTGTTTTACCAGAATATCACCTACTGAATGACCAAATGAAAGGAGAACCACACAAGTGTTATATAAAAATATGTATTTATTACTAAAACACTCTCTACTAATCTCTACCCGAGATTAGAATGTACAGTACACAATGTTAAATTAATAGAACAACAGTAAATAGCATAATACACAGCGGGCTCCAGGGGAGACCGAACCATATACTAAAAAAGTGGTATAACAACCACGACTTCAATAGACACAGTGCCTAGAGCACGTAGAATCACTGGGACCCCAAGGAACCACCCACAGGAGTGACACAGGGAGCCCACGGAGGACGGGTGCAGTGTGGGAACACAGATGCGAGCTCCGTACAACTTTATGGGAATGTCGCGATTGGAAAATTACAGTTTAAGGACACTTCGGAGAGGACTTCAAGCAAACCCTTTGGAACATAGAAGGTTCTAAGGCCAGCACCCTCGTGAGTACCGAGATACCCGTGTAACCTATACCAGAGGAGCCGGGTGCATAGGGGTCAAGTGGTGTCGGAAACCCTCGTTGTTTTCAATGGCGTGATGCGAAGAAGGACTGCTGCCGGGAAGATGAAAAGTGTCCGGTGGAATCCAAGCCTGGATTCGGAGTAAGAAGAACCTGATAGCATAGGGGACAGAGTCTGGGTCACTTCACGTGATCAGGGGCTCGATAGACGAATGCCCACCGATGTCGGGTGCTTCAGGTGCGAAGATCAGATGCTTGACTCTGCAGCCACGGGGACCAGGAGACGTTGACAATGACCAAAGTCTGGAGGTGAGCTGTCCCATGAAGGATGTCGAGTGCTGAGGGGTCAGTGTCCGGATTGAACACCAACAAGCCTTGGCAAAGGCAACCCACGCGGGCAGAGGAAACAAGTGATAGTATGGACCAGCAAGGTCCAGGAGACTCTCCAAGCTATGGGGAGTCAGGGCACGTCTGGAGCAACCAGGGAAGCCCAAGGACAGTCAAAGTGACCCTCGCTATGACCCACAGGCCAATGGACCAGGGATGGCAAAGGGACCTCGAGTGGAATCACAAAGTACCAGCACACGGAGCACTCGTGGAGTGGAGGCCAGAGATCTTTGGTGGAAATGCTGCTCGGGGTCTGGACTTCACGTAGTCCAAAGCACAGCCTCAGGGATCACCGAAAAGTATATGCTGCTGCAAAAGTACACAGTGCATAGGGGTTCGGGTTTCACAGTCCCCACGAGGGATACTGGTCTCAGGATTGCTGAGAGAGCAGATCGACCTCAGGGACGCTCGGAAACCCACCTCCTGTGTTGCAGAAATCTTCGGAGTCCTCAGGAGCTCAGGAGATCTAAACCGGTCAGATGCATTTAGGTGCCTGCTGCTGCAGGGGAGTAACTCCTTTACTCCAAGGGAGATTCTTCTGTCGTCCAGCGAAGTGTAGACCGTCGAAGTACTTGGTTTCTGCTTACAGAGTTTAGTCCAGGTAAAATCTAAAGTCCTGTAGTCAGGTTTCCTACTTTATACCCAAGGAAGGGGTTGGACTAACTCTGGGGACCCACCTAGGGGAGGGTTAGGACAGAGGGGTGGCTACACCCATGTCCTTTGTCCAGTTTTGTGCCAGAGCAGGAGCCAATGGCTCCTGCAACCGGTTTGAGCTGGACTATGCACGGGGACACCAAATGTGCCCCCAGTGCAGACTTTCTGGCACTCTAAGAGTGCACCCACCCAGCCCCAATACACTAAAGCCTTTCTGGGAGGTGGTCACACCTCCCTGTGACAGGAAACCTATTGTCAGGCCTTCCTCTGCTCGAGCTTGGCTCAGCAGCAGGAGGGCAGACTCGTGTCTGTGGCTGGCAGCATCCATTTTGTGCGGCCGAGTTCGAGAAAGCTGGTACCGGGTAGACCGGTGCCCCATAGTAGTGGTACTACAAGGGAGGAATCATACCTCCCACACCAGTTACTGGTGTGGAGGTATGATTCCACCAAACACAACATGTTTCTAAGCAGCCGTTTTAAAGTTAGCATTTACCGCGAGGTTATAATGCACTTAAGTATATATGGTTGGCTGCATCACAGACAACCCCGGAGAATAGATTCCGAAGGCTGCAGAGGGGCTCTGCTCATGCAGGGGCACCCTCTCACACAAAACCCAGCACCCTGCCTTCAGGATTGATAAGGCCTGCCATAGGGGTGACTGATAGGTTTATACGTGCAGTGATTTAGAGTAGATATAGGTAACCTATATCTAAGTAAGGGGTGCATGCACCTCCTTACACAGGTTGCAGTAGCAGACCTGTGGTGTCATTTTGAATGGCCTCTCAGGGGTGGCACAATACATGCTTCAGCCCCTGGGAGGCCTCTGGGGTACCTATGCCATGGGTACATGGTGTACCATATACTAGGGACTGATAAGGGTACCCCAGAATCCAATCTGGAGTGTACCTAAAGTACATGCAATCAATTTATAGGAGAAAGCAGATAGACCGGGGTCCTGAAAAGCAGGATCCCAGTCAGACTAGGCCAAAAACAGTGAGACATCAGCAAAAAGTGGGGGTAACTATAAGAAGCATATCCTACTCTCCTACACAACCCCCCCCCAAACGTAGGGACATTAAACTAACCTTGACCAGTTGAGTCTTCATGTTCTAAGTGGAAATATCTTTAGAGTCCATCTGCACTGGCATGGTTACTCCCAGGTCTATGTTCCACTGTATAGTCCATCCCCTGTAGGGAAATGGACCACCTCAAAAGTTTGGAGTTTTCACCCTTCATTTGTTTTAGCCAGAATAGGGGCTTATGGTCTGTCTGAACAATGAAGTGAGTGCCAAACAAGTATGGCCTCAGCTTCTTCAGAGCCCAAACCACAGCAAAGGCTTCCCTCTCAATGGCTGACCAACGTATCTCTCTGGGGGTCAACCTTCTGCTTATGAAAGCTACTGGCTGATCCTGACTCTCTTCATTCAATTGTGATAACACAGCCCCTACCCCCAATTCAGATGCATCAGTTTCAACAATGAATTGTTTGGAATAATCAGGACTTTGCAGAATGGGAGTAGTGTAAGCCTGGGCGTAGTTCGCGAAGTAGCGCCACGCGAAGCTACGCAAAGTGCAGTTCGCACTACGCGAGCTACGCGTAGCACTACGCGAACTGCGTAGTGCACTGTTCGCAATGATTGCACAGTGCCGGATGCTTGTCCGCACTGTGCAATCATTGAAAACGGCATCTTGCACAGTGCGAGCTGTCTTTTACTGCCGCTCGAGTAGATTTTTACTCGAGCAGCAGCTTTCTCAACGCGGACTGGTAGTTTCTCATCGCGAGCGGTCTCGAGCATACGCGACCACTCGCAATGAGAAACCTGACCTCCCGCGTTGAGAATCTCGCCGGGAGGTTTATTTTCCACGCTCGCGATCGGCAACTTGATGTTGCTGATCGCGAACGTGAAAAAGTCTCGCCGGGATGTCATTTTGCTTGCTTGCGGTCGCCAACTTGACGTTGAGGACCGCGAGCAAGCAAAAAATGACCGCTGCACTACGCTACGCTACGCGTGTTTGCACTGTGCTACGTGCAATTCGCGTTGTGCGAAGTAGCGCAAACTTCGCAAACTACGCGAGCGTAGCGTAGTGCTTTGCCCAGGGTTAGAGTAGTGCACATGGCCTGCTTCAGGTCATCAAATGCCTTTTGACAGCTAACTGTCCACTGAACTTTCTTAGGCATTCTTTTGGAAGTTAAGTCATTCAAAGGGGTCACTATGGATCCATATCCTTTGACAAACCTCCTGTAGTACCCAGTCAGGCCCAAGAAAGCTCTGACCTGAGTCTGGGTAGTGGGAGCAACCCAGTCCATGATGGTCTGGATTTTGCTCTCCAATGGTTGAACCTGACCTCCACCCACAAGGTGGCCTAGGTATACAACCTTACTCTGCCCTATCTGGCACTTGGTGGCCTTGATAGTGAGGCCTGCCTTTTGCAGGGCCTCCAAAACATTTCTCAGGTGGACCAGGTGATCCTCCCAGGTGGAGCTAAAGACAGCAATATCATCTAGATAAGCTGCACTATAGGCTTCTAGACCTGTAAGGACTTTGTTCACCAACCTTTGAAAAGTGGCAGGTGCATTCTTCAAGCCAAAGGGCATCACCACAAATTGGTAGTGCCCACTAGGGGTTGAGAATGCTGTTTTGGGTTTTGCATCCTCAGCTAATCTGATTTGCCAGTAACCAGCTGTCAGGTCAAATGTACTCAGAAACTTGGCAGAGGCCAAAGTATCTATAAGTTCATCTGCCCTGGGTATTGGATGGGCATCAGTCCTAGTGACTGCATTGAGACCCCTGTAGTCCACACATAACCTCATCTCTCTCTTACCACCCTGGGTGTGAGATTTTGGTACAAGGACTACTGGACTAGCCCAAGGGCTATCTGAGGGCTCAATTACTCCCAGATCCAACATTTTCTGGACTTCTGTCCTGATACAGTCCCTGACATGGTCAGGTTGCCTGTAAATCTTATTTTTAACAGGCAGACTGTCACCTGTGTCCACTTCATGAGTGTACCAGGTAGTCTGACTTGGAGTCAGGGAGAACATATGTCTGAACTGATTCAGGACTTGCCTACAATCAGTTTGCTGCTGGTCAGTGAGGCTGCCTGCCAAGGCTACACCATCAACTGAACCATCATCAGGGTTCTGTGAGAGCAGGTTAGGGAGTAGATCTCTCTCTTCCTCCTGTCCCTCATCAGTAGCCATGAGCAAGCCCATGTCTGCCCTCTCAACATATGGTTTGAGCCTGTTCACATGGAGCACCCTATGGGGGCTCCTGGGAGTTCCAAGGTCCACCAGGTAGGTAACCTCTCCCTTTTGCTCAATGATAGTATGAGGTCCATTCCACTTGTCTTGAAGGGCTGCTGGGGCCACAGGCTCCAACAACCATACTTTCTGTCCTGGCTGGTAAACAGTCACAACAGCCTTTTGGTCATCCCAGGCCTTTTGCAATTCCTGGCTATCCTTAAGGTTTTTGGATGCCTTCTTCATGTACTCAGCCATCCTGGGGCGGAGAATAAGTACATAGTCCACAATATCATGTTTAGGGGGTTTGAGAGGTAACTCCCATCCCTCCTTCACTAGACATAAAGGACCCCTCACTGGATGTCTAAACAGAAGTTCAAAAGGGCTGTAACCAACCCCCTTCTGAGGAACCTCTCTGTAGGCAAAGAGAAGGCAGGCCAAAAGGATGTCTCCTCTACGCCTGAGCTTTTCAGGGAGACCTTTATTCATGCCCTAGAGGGTTTTGTTGAATCTCTCAACTAACCCATTGCATTGTGGGTAAGAGGGGGTGGTAAATTTGTAATTTACTCCACACTCCTTCCACATAGCAGTCAAGTAACCAGACATAAAGTTTGCATCTCTGTCTGATACTACCTCCTTAGGAAAACCCACTCTGGAAAAGACTCCCAGGAGGGCCCTAGCCACAACAGGAGCTGTGGTAGTCCTAAGTGGAATTGCTTCTGGATACCTAGTGGCATGGTCCACCACCACTAGAATGAATCTGTGCCCAGATGCAGTCGGAGGATCCATGGGACCAACTATGTCAATCCCAACCATCTCAAAGGGAACCCCCACCACAGGTAGTGGTATCAGGGGGGCCTTTGTAGTACCACCTGCCTTACCACTGGCTTGGCAAGTGATACAGGAGCGACAAAACTCCTTTGTGTCCTCTGACATATGAGGCCAATGAAAGTGAGGAACAAGTCTGTCCCAGGTCTTGTTTTGGCCTAAGTGTCCTGCCAATGGGATATCATGTGCCACTGTCAATAGGAAGCCCCTAAACTTCAGGGGTATAACCAACCTCCTGGTGGCACCAGGTTTGGGGTCTCTACCCTCTGAGTATAAGAGTCCATCATCCCAGTAAATTTTATGGGACCCACTGGCACTCCCAGCAGCCCCAGCAGCAGCTTGCTGTCTGAGGGGTTCAAGAGAGGGGCAGTTCAGCTGCTCCTGGCTCAGGTCTGCCCTGGAAGGGCCCCCTGTCCCCAAGAACTCAACCTGATCAGGTTCAAGTTCCTCTGAGACAGTTCCTTCTTCAGGACTAAGATCATCTCCCTCAAGAGACTGACCCTCACTCTGAGGCAGGGGGGAAGACACTGCCTTACCCCTACTGCTCCTTCTCTTGGAAGGCACCTGGTCCATTATTCCAGGATCCAGGGCCTGTTCAGTGGAAGACATATTTGCCTGTGACCTAGTCATGGCAAACACATCTGCAGGGATGCCCAGCATTTCTGCATGTGTCCTGAGTTCCACTTCAGCCCATGCTGAAGTCTCCAAATCATTGCCCAATAAGCATTCTACAGGGAGGTCTGCACTTACCACAACCTTCTTAGAGCCAGTTACCCCTCCCCAGGTGAAATTCACAACTGCCAAGGAATGGTCTGTCCTGACATTGCTTGCATTGGTCACTTGGTACATCTCACCAAGTATGATCTGGTCAGGGCCCACAAGTTCTTTTGTCACCATGGTGACACTTGCACCTGTGTCCCTATATGTCATGGCCTCCTTACCATTGATCAAAGGCTGTTGTCTGTATTTGCCCAGATTACTGGGACTGACAAATAAGGAGGCAATATCCATGCCTCCATCACAGACTAGCACAGCCTGAGTTGGAATTCTGAATAGGCCAGAATCCATCTCAGATCCCAGGGTCAACCCTACTACACCCTTATTTTGTTAACCACCACTTGGAACTGAGCTAGGGGGAACAGTTGCCTTAGGGGCAGTGGTGGCTGGAGTAGATTCCTTGGCCCTTGGACAATTGGCATCTTTTGTCCAATGGGTTTTCTCTTTACAGATATAACACCAAGGTTTCTTTTTGCCTTTAGCCTTGTTGGATTGTGACTCCCCCAGATGCAGGTTTTTGGGGCCCTTGTGAAGACTTCTGGTCTTTACCCTTATCCCCACCCTTATCTGAGGTTTTAGAATCTGGCTTCTTAGAGTCACCACCTTGGTTCTGAGTTTTCTGCTTCACCCTGGTTCTGACCCATTTGTCTGCCTTCTTTCCCAATTCTTGGGGAGAGGTCAGATCAGAGTCCACCAGGTACTGATGCAACAACTGATTTTGGCAATTATTAAGGATCTGCTCCCTCATAATTAAATTGTACAATCCTTTAAAATCACACACTTTACTGCCAAGTAACCAGCCTTCCAGAGCCTTAGTAGCACAATCTACAAAGTCAACCCAGTCCTGAGTCTGTGCTTTCTGGGTGTCTCAGAACCTAATCCTGTACTGTTCAGTGGTTAAGCCAAACCCATCAATGAGAGCACTCTTCAACACTGAGTAATTGTCAGCATCCTCTTCTCTAACAGTGAGGAGCTTATCTCTACCTTTGTCAGCAAAGGAGAGCCACAAGATAGCTGCCCACTGCTCCTGAGGGACCCTCTGTACTTTACAGGCCCTCTCCAGTGCAGTTATCCATTTGTGGATGTCATCCCCACTCTGATAGGGAGGGACTATCTTGTTCAGGTTCCTATGATCATGAGAATACTCTCTAGTTCTAGGGACACTGTGGCTGCCACCATGGGACTCTAGTCCCAATCTTCTGGTTGCTCTCTGGAGCTCTAGGGATTCCATGTCTATGGCCAATTGCTCTTTGTTGAGCCTGATCCTGAGTTTCTCAAGCTCCAGTAATTGGCACTTC
Organism: Calotriton arnoldi; assembly: GCA_963921515.1. Classification (NCBI taxonomy): domain Eukaryota; kingdom Metazoa; phylum Chordata; class Amphibia; order Caudata; family Salamandridae; genus Calotriton; species Calotriton arnoldi. Next base: position 21,447 of record CAWUFW010019803.1, read on the forward strand.
TTTTCATAAGAGGATTCTCTCCTATGAGATACAGAGGTCCCTACAGAAGTACCTGAATGATTAGACTCAACAGAGGGAGTCCTGGATCTTCTAGGTAGACCCTGTACTCTTCCTGGTGGAGTAAAGAGGGGGCCACTGGGGCCTTCTCCCCCACCTGAAGGAAGAGTTGGATTTTCCAGGTTGGAATCATCTTGATCCTCCTGGCCAGGGTGTGAGTCCAGATCAAAGAAGTGTTCACTTCCTGCTCTTTCCTCATCTCCTGTCCCACCCACTCTTTCTACTTCATCAGACCCTGGGGTCTTTCTGAGGTCATCTAGGAGTAACATCTCTATAAGACGTTGGGTGTTTGCATTTCTCCCTGTCTTCAGCTTCCTAGAGGCACACATGGCTTTCAGATCCTGAAAGGTGAGCCCATTGTATCTAGTAGGCAGAGAGCCACTGGCTTCTCCTACAGAAGACATACTAGTGTGGTGTGATGTGTGCACCTACCTACCCTAGTGGAGACTAAACTCTCAAGTTGGAGAAAGGGTGTGCTAGACCCTTGACTTACCCAACTCCAAGTTCAGTAGAACTTACTTATTCTAATCTTGATTTTATATGTACCTAGTACTTTTAGTGGTTTTCAGTTAATCACTCAATGAGATTTATCTGGTAAAACAATAGCAAGCTTGAATCCCAGCCGCTGCACACCAATGTGAGAAGTTGGCCTGGTATATGCTGTCCACTAATTAAAGTGGGCCCCTTGCACCAGTCCAAACAACCCTTATTGATGATTAGGTCAAAGATAACCTTTATGAAAGCTATCCTAGTGGTAGCTATGGAGAGCAGCCTTCAGGCTTAATCTTGAAGGAATGTAAAGCAGCTTGTTTTACCAGAATATCACCTCCTGAAAGACCAAATGAAAGGAGAACCACACAAGTGTTATATAAAAATATGTATTTATTACTAAAACACTCTCTACTAATCTCGACCCGAGATTAGAATGTACAGTACACAATGTTAAATCAATAGAACGACAGTAAATAGCACAATACACAGCGGGCTCCAGGGGGAGACCGAACCATATACTAAGAAAGTGGTATAACAACCACGACTTCAATAGACACAGTGCCTAGAGCACGTAGAATCACTGGGACCCCAAGCAACCACCCACAGGAGTGACACAGGGAGCCCACGGAGGACGGGTGCAGTGTGTGAACACAGACGCGAGCTCCGTACAACTCTATGGGAAAGTCGCGGTTGGAAAATTACAGTTTAAGGACACTTCGGAGAGGACTTCAAGCAAACCCTTTGGAACATAGAAGGTTCTAAGGCCAGCACCCTAGGGAGTACTGAGGTACCCGTGTTACCTATCCCAGAGGAATCAGGTGCATAGGGGTCAAGTGGTGTCGGAAACCCTCGTCATTTTCAATGGCGTGATGTGAAGAAGGACTGCTGCCGGGAAGATGAAAAGTGTCCGGTGGAATCCAAGCCTGGATTCGGAGTAAGAAGAACCTGAAAGCAGAGGGGACAGAGTCTGGGTCACTTCACGTGACCAGGGGCTCGATAGACGAATGCCCACCAATGTCGGGTGCTTCAGGTGCGAAGATCAGATGATTTACTCTGCAGCCACGGGGACCAGGAGACGTCGACGACAACCAAAGTCCGGAGGTGAGCTGTCCCACAAAGGATGTCGAGTGCTGAGGGGTCAGTGTCTGGATTGAACACCAACAAGCCTTGACAAAGGCAATCCACGCGGGCAGAGGAAACAAGTGATAGTATGGACGAGCAAGGTCCAGGAGACTCTTCAAGCTATGGGGAGTCAGGGCACATCTGGAGCAACCAGGGAAGCCCAAGTACAGTCAAAGTGACCCTCGCGATGACCCACAGGCCAACAGACCAGGGATCGCAAAGGGACCTCTAGTGGAATCACAAAGTACCAGCCCACGGAGCACTCGTGGAGTGGAGGCCGGAGATCTTCGGTGGAAATGCTGCTCGGGGTCGGGACTACACGTAGTCCAAAGCACAGCCTCAGGGATTGCCGAAAAGCATATGCTGCTGCAAAAGTACACGGTGCACAGGGGTTCGGGTTGCATGGTCCCCACGAGGGATACTGGTCTCAGGATTGCTGAGAGAGCAGATCGACCTCAGCGACGCTCGAGAACCCACCTCCTGTGTTGCAGAAATCTTCGGAGTCCTCAGGAGCTTGGGAGATGCAAACTGATCAGATGCGTTTAGGTGCCTGCTGCTGCAGGGGAGTAACTCCTTTACTCCAAGGGAGATTCTTCTGTCGTCCAGCAAAGTGTAGACCGTCGAAGTACTTGGTTTATGCTTGCAGAGTTTAGTCCAGGTAAAATCTAAAGCCCTGCAGTCAGGTTTCCAACTTTATACCCAAGGAAGGGGTTGGACTAACTCTGGGGACCCACCTAGGGGAGGGTCAGGACAGAGGGGTGGCTACACCCATGTCCTTTGTCCAGTTTCGCTCCAGAGCAGGAGCCAATGGCTCCTGCAACCGGTTTGAGCTGACTATGCACGGGGACACCAAATGTGCCCCCAGTGCAGACTTTCTGGCACTCTAAGAGTGCACCCACCCAGCCCCAATACACTAAAGCCTGTCTGGGAGGTGGTCACACCTCCCTGTGACAGGAAACCTATTGTCAGGCCTTCCTCTGCTCGAGCTTGGCTCAGCAGCAGGAGGGCAGACTCATGTCTGTGGCTGGCAGCATCCATTTTGTGCTGCCCAGGTCGAGAAAGCTGGTACCGGGTAGACCCGTGCCCCATAGTAGTGGTACTACAAGGGAGGAATCATACCTCCCACACTAGTTACTGGTGTGGAGGTATGATTCCAAGGTGTTTGACACCAAACACGACATGTTTCTAAGCAGCCGTTTTAAAGTTAGCATTTACCGCGAGGTTATAATGCACTTAAGTATATATGGTTGGCTGCATCACAGACAACCCTGGAGAATAGATTCCGAAGGCTGCAGAGGGGCTCTGCTCATGCAGGGGCACCCTCTCACACAAAACCCAGCACCCTGCCTTCAGGATTGATAAGGCCTGCTATAGGGGTGACTGATAGGTTTATCCGTGCAGTGATTTAGAGTAGATATAGGTAACCTATATCTAAGTAAGGGGTGCATGCACCTCCTTACACAGGTTGCAGTAGTAGACCTGTGGTGTCATTTTGAATGGCCTCTCAGGGGTGGCACAATATATGCTTCAGCCCCTGGGAGGCCTCTGGGGTACCTATGCCCTGGGTACATGGTGTACCATATACTAGGGACTGATAAGGGTACCCCAGAATCCAATCTGGAGTGTACCTAAAGTATATGCAATCAATTTATAGGAGAAAGCAGATAGACTGGGATCCTGAATAGCAGGATCCCAGTCAGGGTAGGCCAAAAACAGTGAGACATCAGCAAAAAGTGGGGGTAACTATAAGAAGCAGATCCTACTCTCCTACAAATGGCTCCTCTCAATACATCCTATTAGCAGTGAATCCATGCCCTAGATTCCTATGGGTATGGCCAAAGTGATCGGCGCACACTCAAACTGTTATAAAAGATCTGTAAGTCTTCAGTGGGACAGATGCAGTAGCCGCATTCCACTCAGACCAGGGACCAGCATTTGCCTCCAGGGCTTGCTGGGATACAATGGGCACCCTGGGTTTGGCTGTGCACTGTTCATCTCCATTTCATCCTGAGGGGAGTTTGATAGTGGAGAGGAAAAACTGTGACTAGAAGCAGTCTTTATCAGCTAGAGTATTAGACTCAGGTTGTAGCTTGATCCATCATCTGTATGTCTGACTGCAGTCAGGGGACACCTCCAGATCCCTTCCTCCTCCCAACCTACACATCCAAGCAGCCTCCACTGCTGGGGTGAGATTGGAGCCTCGCTACCCCATTTTTCCCACCCAGGCACATTTAAATACCCGTGCCGCCTCCCGCATTGCAGGACACCTCCAGAACAGCCTACACATCCCAGAGCCTTGCTACCCCATTTTTTCCTACCCAGGCACATTTAAATACCTGTGCCACCTCCTGCATCACGGGACACCTCTAGAGCCCTCCCTGCCGCCAGCCTACACATCCCAGCAGCCTCCACTGCTGGGACGAGATCGGAGTCTCGCTGCCCCATTTTTCCCACCTAGGTGCATTTAAATACCTGTGCCACCTCCCACATTGCGGGAAACCTCCAGAGCCCTCTCGTCCGCCAGCCTACACATCCCAGCAGCCTCCAATCCGGGATGAGATCGGAGCCTGGCTATCCCATTTTTTCCCACCCAGGCACATTTAAATACCCCCACCACCTCCTGCAAGCCCGGGCCAAGGGCAGGCCTGTCCGCAACAGTCAGAACCTGGAGGAGGCTGGGTTGGGCCACCCCTCTTTTTCCAGACCCTCAGCTTAAGGTACTGTGCCTGCCGTCCCTGTCCCTGTGCTGCCTGTAGTCCCTATCCCTGCACTACCTTCCATCCCTGGTCCCTGCGTTGCCTGCCATCCCTGTCCCTGCGCTGCCTGCCATCCCTGTCCCTGCACTGCCTGCCATCCCTGTCTCTGCACTGTCTGCTGTCTCTGCGCTACTTGCCATCCCTGTCCCTGTGATGCCTGTTGTCCCTGCGCTGCCTGCTGTCCCTGCACTGCCTGCCATCCGGGCGCTGCCCACTCCAGATCCTTGCCCGGTGCCCAGGTCCACTTGGACCACCTAACAGAACCACTAATGGAGGGTGCCACATAGCAATGCAGTGAACGGATGCAGCAGGCATACGGCCAACGCACTGCCGGATGGACAAATGCCCAGCATCAGGACTCCGGACCTCCTACCACCCGATGGTACACCGCCAAGGAACTCCTGGACCCTAGAGATGCTGAAACAACAGCTGCCTCTCCTCTTGCCCACGATCCACCAAAGGACCCTCTACCTGCCGACACTGCCACTTCTCTTGCAACACAACCTACAAAATATCCTGCACCACTCCCACCCACTAGACCAAGAACACCCCGCAACCACTCCATTGTATCTTGCTGAACACCTGCTCACTCTACAAACACGCCATGGTATCTGGACACCATCATCACCCTCTCCACAGACATTGCCTTCATCACCAAAACGTGGCTCAACCCCTCCTCAAACCTTGACATCACCACTGCCACTTCCGAGGGCTACAAGTTGAAACACCGAGACCGTGCTAACAAACAAGGTGGAGGCATCACCATCATATTCAAGGAAACCATCAGATGCACCATCACCAACAACAAGCCCACCCCTCTCATGGAACACCTCAACTTCCTACTACAAACTGACATAAAGACCACGCTAAGAGGCACGCTTGTCTACAGACCCCCGGGACCTGAGCAACATTTTGCGACACCATCCCCAACCTCATCGCCTCCGTAGCAATCAACTCTCATCTCTACGTCCTACTCGGCGACCGCAACTTCCATTTTGACGACCCCAATGATGCCAACTTCATCGCCCCCCTGGAGAGCCTAAACAACATCAGCCTCACCCAACTGGTCACCGAACCCACACACAAGGCAAGACACACACTCAACCCCAATTTCACCTTCAGCAACAGAATAAAATTCAGCCACAGAACTCACCTGGACTGACCACACCATTGTACACTTCACCATCACTGACACCCAAAACATCACCAGATGTCAAACCTCCTCCCACCTCAGTTGGAGAAAGGTTACCGAAAATCAGTAGTCACAGGCCCACACCACCTCCCAACTCGATGCCTCAACAGACCTTGACCAGGCCGTCCAGAAGTTCGTCACCTGGATCACTGACAGCGCTGAAAGAGTTGCTCCACTGAAACCAACAAAATCCAACAAAACCTCCAAACATGCCAGCTGGTGCATCTGAGAACTCAGGACCACCAAGCGCAACTGCCACCAACTAGAGAAACGATGGCGCACCACCAAGAACCCTGCCGACAGAGCAGCTCATGAAACAGCCCTCAGCAACTATCACCGACATATCAAAGCCAAGAAAGCAGCCATCATCACCCGCATCAACTCCACAGCCAACCACATAAAGTATCTCTTTAAAATAGCCAAAGAATTCTCCAACCTTACATCCATAGATAACACCATCCACCCCTCCCAAGAACTCTGCAACACCCTCTCAGGCTACTTCTACAGCAAGATCACCAACATCTACAACAATTTCAACCTCCAACCCACCACCCTCAACCCCCAATGACCTCAACCGACCAGCAAACATCAGCAATTACCACCTGGTCTCCGCTCACTGACCTGACCACCTCAGCCATAATGCCTTCCATCCCCTCTGAGGCACCCACCGACCCCTGCCCCCACCACCTCTACAACCTTGCAATAAACCCAATCAGACTGCAACTTACCACCATCCTCAACTCAACACCTGCATCTCCACAACAACCTTCCTGGACAGATGGAAACACACAGACATCAGACCCCTCCTAAAGACAGCCTCCGCTGACCCCAGTGACCCCAAAAATTATTGTCCCATCTCCCTGCTCCCCTACCTGCCCAAAGTACTCCAGAAAGCCATCAGGCAGAAGTTATGCGAATTCCTGGAACGAAACCACCTACTGGATGCTTCACAATCAGGATTCCGTTCCAACCACAGCACTGAGACCGCGCTGATCACCGCCACAGACGACATCAGAAAACTGCTTGAGTGTGGAGAAACTGCGCCCCTGATCCTCCTTGACCTCTCTATGGTGTTCAACGCCATCTCCCACAACATCCTCATCAATAGACTCTACAACATAGGCATACAGCAAGACACCATCAAGTGGATCGCCTCCCTCCTTACAGAACCCACACAGAGCATCCAGTTGCCTCCCTTCAACTCCGCACACAAAGACATCATATGAGGCATACCAGAAGGACCATCCTTCAGCCCCATCCTGTTCAACATCTACATGACCCCTCCAAGAAGAAGTCGTCAGATCCCAAGGACTCAACATAATCTCAAACGCAGACAATACTCAACTGATCTTCTCACTCAGCAAGGACCCCTCCAAAGCCAAGTCCAACTTCCACGACGCAATGACCACTGTAGCCAAATGGATGAGAGGCAACTGCCTCCAACTCAATTCTGACAAAACCGAAGTACTGATCTATTGGAAGAACACCTCCGCATTAGACCACAGCTGGTGGCCTGCATAACTTGGACCTACACCCTCAACCAAACACACAACCTCGGCATCATCCTCGACAGCCACCTGACCATGAAATGACAAGTGAATGCAGTCACCTCCTCCTGCTTCCACACACTTCACATGCTCCGCAGAATCTTGAGATGGATCCCAACCAACAACAGAAAGACCATCACTCAGGCCCTCATCACCAGCCGCCCCGACTAGAGCAACACACTCTACACCGGCATCTCCACCCAGCTCTTCAGAAGACTCCAGATCATACAGAATACTGCAGCCAGGCTCATTGTGGACCTCCCCAAATGACCCCACATCACCCCCCACCTGAAAGACCTCCACTGGCTCCTCATTCAGAAGAGATGCCAGTTCAAGGTACTTACTCATGCCTACAAAGCCCTCCATGATTTAGGACCTCCCTACATCAACCATCGACAGAACTTCCACCAACCCTCTAGACACCTGCATTCCTCTTCACTCGCCCTTGCACACCCCCCCCACATCTGTCGCAGCAGCAGTGATAGCTGCTCCTTCTCCTACATCACTGCCAAGACCTGTTACGACCTTCCCTTCCAACTATGTACAGCCCCCTCACTGACAGACTTCAGAAAGAGACTCAAGACCAGGCTCTTCGACAGAGACACAGCACCCAGATACCCCTAGGGGTGACAGTGTTGCACTTTACAAATGTGGTTTGATTGATTAATTGATATGGAGTCCAGAGAGCTTTAAATATTCTTCCTACAAGATCCTTGGGTGGCCGGACTCCCTAGGAGGACCTTTTCAGCATCCAGATGTGCATTACAGAGCTTGATCATCCTGGTACAGGGCAGTAGATACTCCTTTTGACATCAATGAATGTTTGGCTGTCTTACAGGAACTAAAGTACTTCTGAGATGACTGTTCGAATGAACTGAAAAAACGTTCAGCCACTGAAGAAGTGAAGGTGCAATCAGTGACTCCTGCCTGGATTCCAAAGATTAGGGATCTAGTTTGAGAGAAGATTGTGAACAGAAAATAATTTGACCCATCCTACATAGCACCGAAGCCCGTCCTGGCAGTTGAAGGTACCAGAACAGTACTTTTGCTACTCCTTGCTGGTTGTAAACACAAGAGATTTGTCTCCATAGATCTTGTTAAACCACATCATGTGGCCAGTCCCACACAGTAGGCCACAAGGGCTATTGGGTAGTTATCTATCCCTCTCTGACTACCAGACAGGAAATCCCTTCACAAGCATTAAATAATACAGAAACTTCTACTCCCCGCCAGGGGAAATAGAACACTGGCGTTCTACTATTTCCAGTCACTACTACTAACACCACACAAACACCGTATGTGAATTCACAGTCTTCGACTACCACCACAAACAACAAAGGTGTTTATTATGATCCACCTTTGGAGGTATCTACTAGTTCCACATTGCCCTGTAAGGTTTCTGTTTTTGCATTGACTACCTCTAGCTATTTTGCCGACGTTGATGATTTTTCCTTGAATTTGTCAGACCCACCATTGTATGGAATTAGTGCATTTATTTTTGGGCAAAAACAGACTTACCTTTTCCACCTTGGATTTATATTTGGATTGCCTTTTCATTGCTTTTCCTTTTCGTTTGGATTGGATGTGTGACAGTTTTCTTTTGCCCCTAAATGGATATTATCTCCCTGAACGCTCTGCTGTATAACTGGTAACCGAGGTATTGAAGCTTTATTCTTCATCACACAAAGTGCGATGAGACCTGTTCCTTGTTAATATCTCTGCATTTCCCATCCTGGATGGCATTATTTGAGATAAGGTCCCGTTTGATATTTTTGGTCCAACAGAAACTTTATAGATCCTGCATATATTTATGATTTCAATGTCTGATGTAATTACTCCTGGCAGTCTATCTGATGATTGGGATGTAAATACTGTTATGTTAATACTTTCTGAGCTAGAATATTAAGCTGTTTGTGAAAGTGAAAATATATATAGCGGAACAACTAATTATGGTGAAATGTTCTGTTATCATCACTATGTGTACCATTACTTACACAGAGCTAGTACTCCACGTGCAGTTTTTAATTCAACACAATGGGAACAGTAGCTGACACCACCAGTGGGTAGCTCAAAAACATACCTGCAGAAGTTTGCATATTTTTCTGGCAACAACCTCTTACACCCAGCGTTTTATTATTTTAAACTTCCACGGCAAAGAAAACAAGCATTTGCAATGCAATGGGTCTCGCATTTGGGAGCGTTAGAGCTATTGGCGTTGTAATTGACTATGGCTTTTTGTTGCTTCTTCGCAGATGTAAGCTTTTCACTGTTTTGTTCTGCCACTGAATCCCTTGTCACCCCATCGTCTGCTATACGGTAGACCGACGACTGCACGTGTCTGTCCTTCAGTGAGACCAGCTGCCTTGGGTTTTGCACTGATGAAACTTTATAAATGCCTTCCGATTGTCTGTGTGGAGAGCAGATGCTGTTTCTGAGCAAACTTAATGGCGGCTGTTCCTTTGAGGGCGCACACCCCTCTGAACAACGTGAACTGGTGTACTCCAGTACTGAGGAGCTTCAGTGGCTTTGTCTGAATAATGTTCATAATGGTTACGTACAGGTATATACTTTCTCACTTTATCTGTGAGCCCGGGGGGAAGTGCTGTCCCAGTTATAATATGCCCCTCACATCTTTTCCGTTATTACACATCTATTGTTTTATAGATTGAGAATATTTCAGATGAGTTTTATGTCCTGCCTTAGGTGTGGAACTTGGCTAACTGCAAGCTGAGGACCAACCACATTGGACACACTGGCTTCCTGACTGAACACGGTCACAGTCTCCCCTGACGGCTCGCTTTGTGAATCTGGCGGGAAGGTAAGTTTAACCCCACCATGCCTTTCTCCTTACACTGGATTCCTTTCCCGGGTATGTACTCCGTGCATATATCCACCCATGCATTCTGAGATCTTTGCAGTGATGAAACATTACTAATGCCTTCCGAATATTATGTGGATAGCAGAGGCTGTTTCTGAGCAGGAATTACAATAAATATACACTGGGTTTTATACATGTGAAATAACTGGGTGTGCAAATTGTCTTTTTATTTCTTGCACACAATAATAGCACGTTCGATTGGGTGGCTATGCTCTTACCTTCAGTCTCTAGATGTGCAAATCTAAATTCTCCTTCTCACCCATCTTTATACTCACCACTAAAATGAACACCCTGCCCTACCGAAAAACATTGCCAGGGGGTTCACACCAGGAACCTGCCTGACATTGATACTATTAACCTCTCTCCTCAATCCATCACGCGGTCCTTGAAATGTGTGGTCATCGACACAAGATCGAGTAAATGCTTGAAGATCGCTGACCTAACCACTTGCTTTCTTCTGATCTACTTAAACAGGCTGCTCCTTACTTCGCTCGCACCTTTCACCATAAATTCCCAATGGGTATGGCATCCTTCACAAAGTTGGACAATAAAACAATGGAAGTGGAGTAGCTATTGTGCTCAAGGACATTTAGAATTGTCCCTCCTATGACTTATCATTTTTACTTTTTGAAGTTTTATCATATGGTTTATTCTAACATAGCGAATGGCGATTTTGAACATTCTTGGAATACAGCCAACCCTACCTCCACCGCCCAGGCTCAGGGCTTCTTTCGGTCGGGATGATTGTTACCAGATGCACGTCCCTGTCATTAGAAAGGGAAAACAAACCCCGACAAGGTAAACAGAAGAGGAAAAAAAATGCTCAGCGGTATTTTTTACTAACACACAATGTTTAACATTATTAATTAGAAAATGCTCCGCTGTTCTTTTTGGCATTCTTAAGTCCAAAACAAAAAACAGGAATTGTTTTTCAGCATGCTCACAAGTTTGTTTTTTAAACATACACTGTGTTCAAAATATTATAATATAAATGAATCGGTCATTCTTTCTTTAAAAAAAGTTAATTACAAACAAAGGCTCAGGGCTTCTTTGGGTCGGAATAATTGGATGATTGCTACCAGATGCACGTCCGATAAAGTAAAGATAAGAGAAAAATAAATTTAGAAGTCGCACTGTAGTTGCGATCGGGATAATTGTTACCAGATGCACGTCCCCGTAAACAGAAAGAAAAGATAAAGGAGGGGCCATCACACACTACACAGTGTGATGGCCAAACAAAATGTTCACTAAGTGAAATCGCCAAAAGCACACAAGGGAGGGACACTTGCAAAACTGCACCAATAAAAGCCTACATTTTTTAATGGCACGAGCAACAGCCAATAAAAACCACTTAAAGTTTTAAAACACATAGAATACAATACAACAGGTCTTGCAGACAGCACAGGCGCTGTTGAGGCTCGACCTAAAAATGGTGTCCGAAACGAAATTAATGTATTCAACTTCCTTTATTTCCCAGTTGTCCATACAAGGTTATGAATTTTGGAATAACAATATTGATCTGAAATCATTGTGGGGAACTAAAACTTGGCAAGTACAGGGCAATGAGGCTTTATTTAGAGCTTGTCTGATACCAAGAAATATGAATTTTTTTTAACAACACATTGCAGCAAACAACATGCCTGGGCTTGGCTAAAATGAAAGACATGAATTTTCATGGCCCTAATCCAGAGAACCAGTGTGTTTGTGCAGGACACTGTTTAATACTGTTATTATGTGGAAACACTATTGGGTGCAGAGACACTACTTATGTGCTTTATGCATGTGCCGAACATGTGAGGCAATAGTTATATGCTGGAACCGTAGTGCTTATAGGTTTATATGCCGTCGCTATGATTGGGCACTGTTAATTTCCTACAGACGTTATGCTATAGGGTTGTTTACTGTTTGAAGCCCATCTTGCTTGATCGCCACAAGGGACTTGCATGGGCTAACTCTAATTACTTATGTTGTCAGCACATGCCCAGATGCGGAAACATAGCGTGACGAAGATTCACAAGACAACAGAAAGATCCCGGCTGACATCTTGGGGGTGGCAACACTATGAATAGCGGCCCCACCCAACATCAACCACTTGCAATTGTGGTCATCGGAGACTCCGATTAGCAGATGTTTCGAGCCGTTGCATAGCAGCGTTCCTGAGCTGACAACATGATCCTGAATAGCAAGCCCTTGAATGCGTGGGATAACCCGACTCGTTCTTGCAGAACCATGGTAAGCGATGCTGTATATTTTACTAGGGTTATCTCACAGTAAATTCCTGATTATATCATGCTAAATGCTGGAAGGTGTGGTGATGTTTAACCAAATCACGTTGTTTTGGCACTTATGACATTTGAGAACCAGAGGACCAGACATCTAAGAGATAAATTAACAGAAACTAATGCAACTAACAATCTAGCAGTGCAAAGGTGAACTGTTAACTATATGCTCTCTATTGATCATGCTTTTGATCTTGTTTCATTGCAGCAAGTAGCAGAGTTTAGTTCTTAGAACCTTAATTACGGCAAAGGTTGTTGTTCATCGTAATTGCTGTTTTGCATTGATGCAAGTTCCCTGCCTAGTACTCAAAGCTTATGATTCTCAGAGACATACCATTATCTTTTCTAAAGGCTTAAATTAGAATACAGAAGAACTACGCATGATTACACAATGTATCTTGATTCCACATGTTGCAGATATCCTAATTCCTTTCATAGGGAAGATTCTGGTAATCAGTATATTAAAGAACTGTGAATGACAACTCACATAATGATTATTAAAGGCGTATTAACGGAAGAGCTCCAGTTAACCTGGATACTCATCTCGCTCCAGGTCTCCTCCCTGCAGCACCCTCCCTAAAACCCTTCACCTTGTCTGGCCACCGGAACCTCTGCAGATATTTATCACTGCTGCTGGAAGGTGGGCATATTGAGGGTTCTGCTCCTGAGGAACTCGCATTCTTGACATGAATACACCAAACATTCCCGTAATTTCACATTTTGATAATTGGCAAAACTTTACAAATTACACTGAGGAACAGCTCAATAACATGATAAAGAATGTGACATAAAATTCTTCACATTCCAGTTCAGATGGGTGGCTAGTGTGGCCATTAGATACTAATGGTTGTCATGCACTATTTCTAAACAACAAAGGGGTTTAAAAACAAACTGACCAGATCCACTTTATTTGCAGACACAACATTGTGGAGTTGTCACTACATACAGTGTGGGAAAGTTATGCCAACAATGGTTACAACATTCCACTTTAGACACTGTGAAAGAACACTTATCTCTCCTTTCTGATGACATGGATTTACAGGATTTTTTGTTAAGTCCTAGAGCACAACATCATAAGCGCTTTTTATATGCTATTTATGGTGAACTTTGGGAGGTTTCCCAGCAGGAAGTTGCTGAGCTCATAGGTGAAACTGGCAGGGTTAATTTGGAAAAGGCAATGGCTGTTGTTGATAACCAAAAAAGCAAAGGAGGGAGTGAAGAGGAAAAAGGTAGAATCGTCCTCCTCTTGATACTGTTATCCAACATAGGGATTCTACCATGTATTATGTGAATATATATGCACCCATGTGTGTGCTGCTATTTTTATTTTTATTTGAAGTGTCTAGTCATACGTTCATTTTGATCCACTTCCCGTTGGTACGATTAACACTGAGTCGGTTGGAAAAAACACTAGACCTTGGAATTTTTAAAGATGGCCGCCGGTGAATGGACCCAAAACAGGGTTCATTTTGATCCACTTCCTGTTGGAACGATTAACACTGAATCGGTTGAAAAAGCAAGCATATATTTGTTTGTTTTGGAGGCTTATTTTGGAGGAGTTTCAAAAGGCAGCCAAATGGAGGTTGAATTTAAAGGAATTATTAAACAAAAAAGAAAAACAAATTGTTGCGCTAGAGATGCCCGGATGGAGTCATCGCAGACGTGCTTTTATGTATGTGGGTTTTATGAAAAAACATGGGGGCAAATTATAAAACCTAATGGAAAAAAAGGTTAAAGAATAAATCCCAGCAATAGAACGCTAGAGGCTGGAAAAATATTTACTGGAAAAAAATTTCTGTCAGAGGATAGGGATTGAAAAGCAAAAACCATGTATATTTACAAATAGAGTGTGTGTACACTCAGGTTTCCAAAATTATAGTTTCTCTAAAAATGACTATCAGGCATATGTACATTTATTCTATCACCCATTGAGGTGTAACAGGGATCGGTTTTTTGGTCCTGAGGAAGAAAGCCAAGGGGATGGCTTCTGAAACATGTCGACCTTGTAGGAGGTGACTCATTATAGTACACCATCTACACCTCCCCACTTTTACTATTCTCAGCCAGGAAGTTAATAAAGTATTTTCGTTCCACTAGCCAGAGAATTTTTAACCATCTCACATTTTCTTTTCACGATCCCACGCACTACACATACTTACCAATCACTGAATAAAGTGCTCCTGCGTCTACGTAAGTCGTAGCACGCCCGTCCCGTAGAGGGGCGGGAAGACCCTAATGATGAAGCATGACACTGAATCAGGTTTCAGTGTGTGAGGGTATTTTATAATTTTTGAAACATTGCCCTTCCCACAAATTGAGAGAAGGAGCTCTGATCCTTTGCACCATTTTTCACGTATGACTAGACACTTCAAATAAAAATAAAAATAGCAGCACACACATGGGTGCATATATATTCACATAATACATGTTGTTGATAACGGCATGACTATGTTATCAGCTAGGAATTATTCTCTGAATAACATTGTGTTCTCAGCAATTGACATCATACAATGTGACATGTCCCCCTGACAACACATGCAAAGTCAGCTTAGATCAAATATGGAATTAAGCTGAACATTGCAAATTTTGACATCTGGTTGCATGCCTCGGAAGTAACTAAATGTGAGTGATTTATTTTCGCTTTACAATTTAACACGCTCGCAAAAAATAATGGCAAAAAGGACATGACTTGCACACAGTAAAGCATAAAACATTTGGAAAAATTTACATTTACAGTAGCCGAAACACTGCCTGCCAAGTGGTTAATTCATGGGTTTATTTCACTCCCGATTTCTATGTTTCATTTCACATCTTGTTTGAACATTTTCAAGTAGGCAGATATGAGAGATTAGGGGAGAAATTTGTGCACAAGACATGGATCCTGTCTTTCGATTTCAGATGTAGGAATGGAGAAACTGAGATAGTTCTCAGCGAAAACGGTTGTGAAACTTCATTCGGCCATTCATTTGCAAAGAGGTTACACTTCACAGTGCCTGTAATGCATCGATGGCCAACTTAGCATGTTAGCTGAAAGATGCCTCAGCTGCCTTGATTCAACCCGCATTCAGATTGCTTTCAAATGGAAGTTATTGGGTTCAGAACAACCAAGGTTGTTGTGAGAGGAAACCTCGAGTACCCTATGTGGTAACTGTTTCTGCTGTAAGAATGTGTTGTTTCCACCTGCGTGTGCAGTTTGAGAAATGACAGTTTGGCCTTCGAAAGCTATTTTAATGTGAACTTTGATAAGTTGCGCAGACTGAAAGCCTTTTTGTTTCAGAAGGAGGTTTCTTTAACATCTGCTAGAGAGACATTCTCCAAGTTGCACGGTCTTCCTTTGAAATAAAGTTGGTACTACCCACTAACCTGCGTCAACATTTTGGAGAACTTGTGCACCGCATATTTAATGCATCTAATACTGCAGGGGTAGTACACTTTTTAAAAGCGATTGGATCTGTCTTTGTTAGCAGGTTCCAGACTGTCTTCAGGTTGATTCAAATCTTCATACACTCCCTGGTTTCCAGTGTATTTGGAAGAATACCTCTGGTACTTTTCCTGATTGTTGGGATTTTGTTCCTATTTTTGCTGCTCCGCAATGGATGCTCCACCTCGCAGCCAAATGGCGATGGAACTACCATGTGTGCTGCTGTATCGTGACGTATGATACAGTATTTTGGCACACCTTTGCTTCAAGAACTAAATGACAACTGGTCTTTGTCCTTTCGATCTGTATGGTTACATTGCGTACAGCCTATGTTCTGCTGTCTAATATGCTCTGGATACTGACCTTGGGATACATCCAGTTGACTCTACGGATATGGATCTGCAGATATGTCAGCTTAGGGTTAATTTTCAGTGCTGTCTTATGTGATTGCAGTTGCTACAGAACGCATACTATGAGCTTTTCCTGGATGCTCCAACTCCTGGATTATTGAATCCTGGCGCTTCCTCTGGCTACACTACCGGCTGGCAAACCATCAACAGCTGCTGATTGGGTTGGAAATGACCATGTTTCTTCTTTGAAAGTTGCGGTCCTTGCCCCAGCATAAACATCAGCTGCAGAAGCTGGTTCCATCATGGTTCCTAATGAATGTATAGACACGTAGAACATTCCTGAAGTTTTCTGAATTTTTAATTTGCCATTTTTTAATTTTTGAGTTGCTTTTATGCATTTATAAATTGTATGCTTTTTAGATTGACATTTTTAAATGCTCTTTGGCTTTCAATTTGCTTTGTTATTAAAGTGCATTATTATGCTTTTTATAATCTTAGGCTTATACACATATTGAGTTTACATTGATATGCCTTTATATTTAGTTTAAAGCATTAGTCTACCTTCGTCCAAGGAGTTAGTGTAGTGAGATGCTCAATAAGGCCCATGTACATAAGCGTCCATTTCAATTAACATGTTTAAAATTGACATCTTTTTAGACGGTGACTTTTAACATGCTTTTGCACATACATGATAACGTACTCAGAAAGTGTTCTGTGTTCAACGCACATTTCTCTGTGAGCATTTTATCACAACACTGTACATTCTGTTCCAGGGTAAAGTACACTGAGCATGCTGCCCTTGCATTTTGTTGTCTGTTAGGAGACAGCTCTGAATCGGAAAGGCAAATAATAACAAAGGCAATAGACCTCAGGTACAGTGCAAATGGAACCAGTTTTTAGAATATAAACTGCTTCTGAGATTTAGCTCACCAGAGGAGCACTTCCATGGATTATCCTGGACTTTTGCCTGTGACTGATTTCCAGCCTTGCTGACTCTCATTACTATCCTGAAAAGGACGGGGCCTGTTCTACACCAGACCAGCTTCCAGATATATCATACGCAGGCAAAGGGGAGTTAGACTTCAAAGAGAACTGGCCAGAACGCATTCACCCTATGCTCTCTCTAGATTAGGTAGTTTAGGTAGGAGTAAGTATCATTATCATATATATATATATATATATATATGTATATATATATATATATATATCAGCAACACTCCATTGGAATTCAATTATACGTGAAGAATGGAGCACGGACCGCAACTGTATGCTGGATTCAAATCTTTATTGTCAGCCCATCAAGCCTCGGCAGCCATTACGCGTTTCGACCCTACAAGGGTCCCAACAACTTGCCACCTGTGCTGCTGAACTCTTTACATGACGGGTGCCTCCTTCGTGCGGGTAGCATGCACGCTTTAAATAAACAGACAAATTGTCCCACTTCAAGGAACACTCACAGAGCACTCTTGGGTCTGGGAAGCCATTATTTCACCTCGCATGACGCGTTTCGTCACTCCTGACTTTTTCAAATGCTGTTCTGTGTGAAAAAGGCTCTCTGGCATTTCAATGTCTTTAAAGCCACACGGGGCTCCTCCTGCACAGTTTCAGCAAGGAAGGACTGCATTAGCAAGCAGGCAGTTCCTCCTAATTATTCATGGCTGCCATCTTTGAATATAAGTGTCTTCGTTGTTATACCATCATGGTGATTCCTTTAAGATGATTACTCTTTTGTTGTAAACTTCCATTCAGTGATGGGGAAGGAAGGATGCATATTTCAAAGATCGCACTTCGCCATTGTGCATTAAATTAGGAGCTCCAAAGTTCATTACACCAGCACTTGCGTCAGCCGCTGAACTGCCACTTGAGAATTCTGTGCCTGAGGGCGCTAAATATAGTAATCTGCTCACTTTCATGTAGTCATGAACCAACTGAATATTGGCAGGCACATCATTTTCCTGGCCGCGGCGGTTCCGGCAGCACCATTCAAAAATCCCAACGACTTGCCACCTGTGCTGCCGAACTCTTTACATGACGGGTGCCTCCTTCGTGCGGGTAGCATGCACGCTTTAAATAAACAAACAAATTGTCCCACTTCAAGGAACACTCATGGAGCACTCTTGGGTCTGGGAAGCCTTTATTTCACCTTGCATGACGCGTTTCGTCACTCCTGACTTTTTCAAATGCTGTTCTGTGTGAAAAAGGCTCTCTGGCATTTCAATGTCTTTAAAGCCACACGGGGCTCCTCCTGCACAGTTTCAGCAAGGAAGGACTGCATTAGCAAGCAGGCAGTTCCTCCTAATTATTCATGGCTGCCATCTTTGAATATAAGTGTCTTCGTTGTTATACCATCATGGTGATTCCTTTAAGATGATTACTCTTTTGTTGTAAACTTCCATTCAGTGATGGGGAAGGAAGGATGCATATTTCAAAGATCGCACTTTGCCACTGTGCATTAAATTGGGAGCTCCAATGTTCATTACACCAGCCCTGGCGTCAGCCGCTGAACTGTCACTTGAGAATTCTGTGCCTGAGGGCGCTAAATATAGTAATCTGCGCACTTTCGTGTAGTCATGAACCAACTGAATATTGGCAGGTACATCATTTTCCTGGCCGCGGCGGTTCCGGCAGCACCATTCAAAAATCCCAACAACTTGCCACCTGTGCTCCCGAACTCTTTACATGACGGGTGCCTCCTTCGTGCGAGTAGCATGCACGCTTTAAATGAACAAACAAATTGTCCCACTTCAAGGAACACTCACGGAGCACTCTTGGGTCTGGGAAGCCTTTATTTCACCTTGCATGACGCGTTTCGTCACACCTGACTTTTTCAAATGCTGTTCTGTGTGAAAAAGGCTCTCTGGCATTTCATCGTCTTTAAAGCCACACAGGGCTCCTCCTGCAGAGTTTCAGCAAGGAAGGACTGCATTAGCAAGCAGGCAGTTCCTCCTAATTATTCATGGCTGCCATCTTTGAATATAAGTGTCTTCGTTGTTATACCATCATGGTGATTCCTTTAAGATGATTACTCTTTTGTTGTAAACTTCCATTCAGTGATGGGGAAGGAAGGATGCATATTTCAAAGATCGCACTTCGCCACTGTGCATTAAATTGGGAGCTCCAATGTTCATTACACCAGCCCTTGCGTCAGCCGCTGAACTGCCACTTGAGAATTCTGTGCCTGAGGGCGCTAAATATAGTAATCTGCACACTTTCATGTAGTCTCGAACCAACTGAATATTGGCAGGTACATCATTTTCCTGGCCGCGGCGGTTCCGGAGGCACCATTCAAAAATCCCAACAACTTGCCACCTGTGCTGCCGAACTCTTTACATGACGGGTGCCTCCTTCGTGCGGGTAGCATGCACGCTTTAAATAAACAAACAAATTGTCCCACTTCAAGGAACACTCACGGAGCACTCTTGGGTCTGGGAAGCCTTTATTTCACCTCGCATGACGCGTTTCGTCACTCCTGACTTTTTCAAATGCTGTTCTGTGTGAAAAAGGCTCTCTGGCATTTCAATGTCTTTAAAGCCACACGGGGCTCCTCCTGCACAGTTTCAGCAAGGAAGGACTGCAT
Source organism: Calotriton arnoldi (assembly GCA_963921515.1). Classification (NCBI taxonomy): domain Eukaryota; kingdom Metazoa; phylum Chordata; class Amphibia; order Caudata; family Salamandridae; genus Calotriton; species Calotriton arnoldi. Next base: position 41,118 of record CAWUFW010019803.1, read on the forward strand.
TAGCAAGCAGGCAGTTCCTCCTAATTATTCATGGCTGCCATCTTTGAATATAAGTGTCTTCGTTGTTATACCATCATGGTGATTCCGTTAAGATGATTACACTTTTGTTGTAAACTTTCATTCAGTGATGGGGAAGGAAGGATGCATATTTCAAAGATCGCACTTCGCCACTGTGCATTAAATTAGGATCTCCAATGTTCATTACACCAGCCCTTGCGTCAGCCGCTGAACTGCCACTTGAGAATTCTGTGCCTGAGGGCGCTAAATATAGTAAACTGCGCACTTTCATGTAGTCATGAACCAACTGAATATTGGCAGGTACATCATTTTCCTGGCCGCGGCGGTTCCGGCAGCACCATTCAAAAATCCCAACAACTTGCCACCTGTATATATATTCATATAATCACTGCAATAATTATAATGGTTGAATTATTCATCTTCTTCACCATTCTTGTAATGCTGGTAAAAATGCTTTGTTTTCTTCCTCTAATAATTGCAGCTCAGGTATTTTGCACAAGAATCCAATTGCTTAAATGTTTGAAATGCCAATTTGTGTATTTCTTGTGTCTCCTTTTGGGCATGTCTAAGGTAACAACAAAAGGGTAGGTCTGTTTCCACAATTTCCTGGGGCGAATTAGAGTGGTCATGTTCTGAGATTGCAGACACCATTCAGTACCCTGTCAGATTTAGGGGTCCATATGGAACACTGTGAGCTAGCCAGGAACTGGGCCAACATATTTTGATTATATGAGTGCACTCAGTCTCCATATACTGATGCATATGTTGTCCACATGCACAATCCTACTTAATTAGTAGGAACCATACGACAGTTGTAGGAAGCTGGCTCTGTATATACTATATCAAAGTAAGGTATAGTGTACAGATTCCAGTGGATCCCCAAAGGCTTACAGAGGCTCTAGTAGGTAATACTAAAAACTCTATTTGTGGTAGTGTGGTCGAGCAGTTCGGCTTATCAGAGGGTAGTGTTAAGCATTTATTGTGCACACTCAGGCAATAAATGATACCACACACTCACAGACTGAATCCAGACAAATTGTTTTGTATAAAAAGTTATTATTATGTTATTTTATTTCTAGAACCAAGAAATACTCAGTTGCAGGTAAGTAACAGTTTTCAAAGCATTAATACTTTAAAAAAATGCAGTATGATATGTTTTGCAAGGCAGGAGAAATGCTTTCCAGTTTCATAAAATGCTTTTGTATTTGTCAATTAGAAACAGTAGCACTTGGCAATGTGAAAGCTAGACAGTTATATGCAATAGGTAAAACACAATGCAATCCTATGGGAGGAAAACAGTGTTAAGCATTAGCAGGTAAGTACTCGACTTACAATCCCAGTGTTCGGGGATTTTGGCCAACACTGGCAGGTTCAGTTTCAGGTAGGTACTGCACCACCAGCAGCACTGGGGCGGCTGGTTGCAGAGGTCATGGGCCTAATGTAAGTCAATGGAGACTGGGGGCACTTTATAAAAGGCATGGTTTGCAGTTAAGTACCAGCGGTTTCAGGGCACAGGCCCCAGGGTTTAAGATCAGCACATGGGGGGCCACAAGGCAGCACCAAAGCTACACCACCAGAGGCACTGGGGCGGTCAGGTGCAGGATGCAAAACAGTGTTGGACGTCCAATGCGTTTCAAAGGGGAATCTTGGTAGCACAAACAGGCTGCAGGCTTGGACCAGGAGGCTGACTGAAGGTGACCACTGGCTGGGCAGGTAAGTTGGAGGGCTGGGGGAGGTTGAGGCACCATTGTTTGAGTTCCCCCAGGCCAGAGGGCTGAGGATGCATGGGTACCTTTTCATGGCGCCTAGTCTCCATTAGAGCCGGTTGCGTTCAGGGGGACACTTCATGTAGAGGCTGCAATCTTATCTACTGACTAAGTTCTTACCCTAAGTCAACATATCGATGACATTGAATAGACTCAGATAGCAAACTCTTATGTAGACTATCCTGCCTAGTACTGGCTTTATTCTAGTACAACCACTGTTAGCCTATTCTTAATCGTTGATTTGTTTGTCTCCCACGCATATGTTTGCATGTTGATCAGACCAAGTGCTAATCGTGTTATCTCCATGTAAAGCGCTCTGATACCCTCGAGGGTCACGTTCGCGATATACAAAACTTTCTAAATAAGGCGACTTTGTGGGGTCCAGGAGAGATCAACCACTGATGGAGGCGAGGTCAGGATCACAGGGGAGACTTCACTGGACAGGTGAGTCATTTGAACTTGGGCCCTGGGCATTGGGTGCAGAGTGGGCAGGGGTTGCGGATCCTCCTGGATCCGTAATCCTTGGTGTTGGAGTTTTATGTACAGGGCCACTGTCCTCAGGAGATATGGTCTTTATTGAAGAGTGAAAGTCTTCCTGGCTTCTTGTAAGTCGCTGGCTCCGGGAGAGGTGTCTTCTTCTTCGCAGGCTTGAGAAGCAGGAGACAGGCCGGTAGGGCTGGGGCCAAGGCAGTAGGTGTCTTCTTGCTTTGCTGCATTGCATCTTCTTCATCCATCTTCTTCTTAGATTGCAGGAATCTGAGGATCAAGGTTTGGGGGTGTCCCTAAATACTGAATGTGGGGGTGTTACAGGGACTGGCAGATGGTAGCCAATGGGCTACTTCCCTTTAGGGTGACTTCACCCTTAGAATGTACCCTCCCTTTGGGGAAAGGGGCATCCCCTAACCTGATTGGGTCGAATTCTTCCATTTAAGATGGAGGATCTCCTAAGGAGGGGGTCACCTCGGTCCAGGGCACCTTAGGGGTGGTCCTGGTAGAGAGGGGACACACCTCTCCTGAATACTAATTTTCCTGCCGACCTTGCTGCCAAAATTGGGGCCTGCTCATGGGGCCGGGCATCTCCACTATCTGGAGAGGCTCTGTCTAGCATATCAAAGGGCAGGAAGCCTTTGATGTTATCGCCCTGAATGCTGTTCCTGCTTGGGGGTATGTGTGAAGCACCTCCACCCCAAGCAGCTTTTGTCCCTAACCCACAAGAGCACAAGGGCTTCCACCTCAGGGGGTCAGAAACATGTCTGTGTGTGGCAGGCTGGTGCGGACCAGTCAGCTGGACATGAGGGAATTGGTCATTTTTCAGGGGGTTTATCTAAGATGCCTTTTGAGTGCATTTTGTAATAAATCCAACACTGGCATCAGTGCGGGTTTATTATGCTGAGCAGTATGATAACAAACTCCTTAGCATTCAGTAAAGCCATCATAGAGCTGTGAAGTTCGTAATGACAACCTCCTAGCCCATGTACTCGATATGGCTCCGTTGCACTTACAAAGTCTGTGAATGGCACAGACACTGTAGGGGCACATTGCTCGCTCATGCAGCTGTGCCCTCACATGTGGTATAGTGCACCCTGCCTTAGGGCTGTGAGGCCTGCTAGAGTGGTAACTTACCTATGCCACAGGCAGTGGTTGGTGGGCATGGCACACAGGGATGTGTGCCATGTCAACTCTTAAGTTTTGTTTGCACCAGAACACACAGTCAGCAATGACAGTGTGTGTGTGTTTGGTGAGGGCTCTCTGAGGGTGGCACAATACATGCTGTAGCCCTTAGAGACCCTTTCTGGTCACAAGGCCCTTGGTACCACTGGTACCTTTTACAAGGGAATTACATGTGTGCCAGAGGTGAGCCCTGGGAAGCTGATTGGCAGGGACCCAGGGCACACTTAGTCAAAGCGCATCAGATATCAGGCAAAAAGTGGAGGGTAACCATGCGAAAAGGGGCACTTTCCAACAATAATCTTACAAGCCAGTTAAATTCAACTGACTGTCATGGCCTGGTCCTGGGACCAACATCACCTTACCCCCAGTGGGTTCCACGCAACTCTACCTGCAAGTGACCGATTGTCACTAGTAATTTTTCCATTGGCCACAATGCTAAAGTTTTGCAGTATTAATTTGCACTGTTTTATTTTGCCTTCTAAAATCCATAACTCTGGTTATATTTATCCAATTGTCTTAGTTTTGTTGTCTAGATTTATACACAAATCTGCTTTATTTTTATAAATTGGTATCGGATTTCTTTCAAGTTGTGTCAATTACTTATCATCCATGTTGGTACTCTGAAATGCTTAACACATGTTCCTCTAGCAAAGCCTGACTGCTCTGTGCCACTCTACCAGGACTCAGCTAGGGATTTATTACTATGAATCCAAAGGACCTATTTTGTGGCATTGTGAGAGTATTACATAGTGCAGCCTAACCAGCATCATTGCGTAATGCTCCACTTTTCTACAATTAACATCACTGAGTGTGGGTAGGGAATGGGTCATGATGCTCTTCTCTGCATTCAAAAGAGGTAGCAAATAGCATATAACACTCAGCGAATCAGCAAATATGGATATGCTGTGACATTTTTACCTTTGTTTTTGATTTTTTCTCATAAGTATTTACCCAAAACCAGTACACAAGGGGTTACATTTGTTCAGTAAGTTAAAATCACATTGAAAAAGCATTGTGACTATTATCAGAGTTGTTTCCCTGTGAAAAGTAATCATAACATGCAATTCATGAGGCAGTAAACAGTTCTTTTCTCATTTCATTGCTTCTGCACTCTGGTAATAACATTAACTAATTTTGGAAATAAATATGTGAATGCACATCTGTACAGTAGCTTTAAATAACATTAGGTATTGGCCTACATTTATTAAATCTGGTCTTTGAGACACCTTTATCTGTCAAGCCAGACTATCATTTTCCCAAAATATTCATACATAATATACAAATATCGAGAAGCTTTTGGTCAGCAAGGTTCATCCATTGGTCCCTGAGATTGTCATTCGAATTTTACTTTCGCCCACCACAGCATACAGCATGGGACAATGGGTTAGCCCGCTTTGCCAATTGACTCCCTTCTTTCTGAGTGACTGCACAAAGCCTTTACACAAAGTTTGTTTACTCTGTAAAATAGTCCCTTTCTTTCAGTGACACATCTGATTCAAAGTGTTTTATTTAAGTTTTTTACTTACTTTTACATTCTAGCTATTTAGTTATACACTAAGGGTGCCCACATATATTTCCATCTCCTTTTAAGATGATGTTATAAAGTATCTAGGTGACTTTGTCTCTTGTAGAAGCCTACAATTTGGATGGGTGGTTAGGCAGTGATTTATTTTTTTCTGCTTTAATAATAATAGTGATAATAACAATAATAATAGTTAATTAAACAATGTCACTAGTAAAACGGCCACATCAGTGAATGTTTTTTAATTTTAACCTTTTTTGTAAGCGCATGGCAGTCATTTTAGATGGCTGTATGTTTTCTTTTGCTATTTATTTTATGGCTTATGTTGGCAATAAAAAATGAAATGTAACCACCAAACCAGCCTGCCAAGGCCAGACCTATTGACTTTGCCAATGCATGTTAAACATAGTTGTTAAAAGAATGAACGACTCCCAAGTACCCAGACTTCATCAACCGGTACAAGGCCAAAGGATAGCACTGGAAGAGGATAACCACATTGACGCTAGTATATTGCCTAAAGCAGAGCATTTTTATTTATTGCAGTTTTATTGACAGGCTCAGAGTAATAGACAAAGCAGATCATTTTAATGGATCCTCTTTTAAAAGGACTGTTTTAATGCATTCATTAAGCTATACGTTCCACATATTTTTATGGTGTCTTATGGGACTTGACTCACGTTTTGTACAGGCTCCTTTCTTTGTTTTTGATTGTAATGATTTTAATTAATCAGAAATAATAAAGAATTACAATTACAAGCTGAATATCAGTGTTCATGAAAGAGCTAGGAAGCAGCTGAAACTGCCAACTCCCTCAGCAAAGCTAGGTAAGAGAACAGCAGAGGCTTCACTGAAAGGAAACTTGTGTAGTAATATAAAATGTTAGGGAACAATGTTGAGCCGAAATATAAGGGATCACAAAATAATTACCAGATGAAGTCAGAATATTACGTGAAAGATGGTGTCGCCTCTGTTTAACCCTAAGGGGAAAATCCACTCAACCAAGATGACGATTTTACCCAAATTGTTATATTTAATCTAAAATCTCCCTTTGTGTAGAAAGAAGAAAGGATGTACAGTACCTAATACAATTGTTCACTCTTATCTTTGTTGATCTGGTTAAAAAACTGTGTTTGGGATTTTTTAAGAAGCAGAAATGAAATTGGAAGTTTCACACTACCAAACATACAGATATTTATATAACGCACAACATATATCCTGAGACTTTTATCTTTAGGTTTGATAGAAAATCACACCCGCCACGGCAAGTGAAGAAATAGAACTTTGCCCTGTTGAAAAGTATTATCTCATAGAATAAGGTACTAGATAAGAGAAAAACAAAGCTATTTGTAAGATATATTTATAGCATCTACAGTGACTTCCAAAAGAAAATTAGCATGGCTGTATAAGGTTTTACCCAACACAACTCATTTGGGAAATCCATTACTTTGAATTCATGGGAAATCTATATATTGGAAAAATGGCTTAAGAACAAAATATTTTCAATAAAACATGTATATAAGAAAGGTGGATTTCACAGATTTACAACACAAGTTTGTTTGGGACAAAGTCGCAAGCATGAAATGTTACTTAGAAAAGGCAGAATCTATGTATCAAACTGGACTGAATGCTTTAAAAGGGACTTTCAGCTTCGAGAATGTATAAATGAATTCTGCAAGAATGTGAAAGCAAAAATAATTGGAGTTCAGAACTAAATGATGACATTAAGTAGGAAGTTTAGCACAAAGTGGTGAAATATAGCTTTAGAGATATTAAAGATTTACACCTGCACCAACTTTATCAAAGTGATATTCATATACTAGATATCTGTAACAGAATACCATTACGTTTTGTAAGGTAGTTACACATACATATACACTTCCAAGCTATTAATCTCATAATATCTTACTATTCTCAGTGCTTTAAATGGGCTGGTACTCACAGGTACTGAGCACCGGCACTTCTTGGTTTTACCAAGCTGAGTACCGGCACTTCTCCAGTACCAAGGAGAGTACCGGTACTCGGATTCATAAGGTGGGCACTGGGCCGATGCCTGAGGGCCAGCTGTGGCCCGTTTATTTGGCAGCATGTTTGCCGTTTTGGCGTCTCTCTGTCTCATTCAGCTGAACGGCCTGCTGGAGGCCTGCCGCAGGGGCAAGTGGGCCTCAGCTCCTAGATGGAAGCTCTCTTTGTCGTCAACCGCCCCCTGCTGGGCCTCCATGCTGGGTCGTCTTGTTAGTGTATTGCACATCGGCTGCCAGGGGCACAGTGATGGGCGCAGCCTGAATGAGTGGGAGGGAAGAGAGCCTGCATAAGTGACTGTGCCATTTAACAGCTTGGCCTCCCACTGAGGCCTGACTCACTTGCTCCTGCAAATCCACCCCACCCTCCTCCACCTGCAGGGACATTGACTGGGATAAGGTGATTGCGATGGCCTACGCGGCCTGCCTGGAGCCCAGGTGAGGGGGGAGGAGGTCTACTGACCTGCCCATCAGAGGCCAGTATTGTTCTTCCCCTGACCTCGACCCTGCTGCATTCTGCGCATGCTCACAACCCTGCAGTGCTCACTGTCTGCCACTGCAAGCTCTCCGGCTGTGTGGCCTTCTGCTGAAGGAATAGGAAGGAGAATGGGATGAAAGAAGGTGAAGAGTGAGGGGGCAGAGACAGAATGAGCAGAGTAGAGTTTAAAGGGGGAAAAATAGAGACAGAAGGGGTAAGCACAGACAGAGATGGGGAAGACATCGAGACAGCTATGGAAAGAGTAAGAGAGGCACGGAGATGGCAGATTAGAAATAGAAAGAGTGATAGTAAAGGATTATAAGAGACCTTTGGGGGAAAGAGAGTGGGGCAGCGAGAGAAATGGATACAAAAGGGATAGAAGTGAGTGGGGGAGGGATCGAGAGATTAGAGATGTGAAGATTGACAGAGAGTATTTGTCTGCTTGCTTGTGTGCGTTTGCCTGGTTGTGTGTATGTTTGTGTGTGAGAGAGAAACTAAATCAGAGAGGAAGAGAATCAGGACACCCAGAAGGTATTTGAAAAGAAATGCGTCTAATGCTTCTTATTAATGATGCTATGCCGTCCTGGTGCACATTGATTCTTAGCCTGAAAGTGCTAATAGTACTGTTGATGGCTTGGCTGCATTCAGGGTTTAGAAGCTCCTTGCATTGTTCCCAGAAGTACTTCACACCACCCTTTATTAGCATATGTACCTGTTAATCTGCACATATGGAAAGTTTGAGACAACTGTCAAGGGCAATGCAAGGGCAAAATGAATACTCAAAAGAAGTGTTTTCTATCATCATGTCTCACCCCACTAGCCACGCCCCTAACTCAATCTAATGAGTACCTGTACTTATTTTTTTCCATTTAAAGCACTGACTATTCTGCTTCTATGTAGGTGGCCATTTATTTGGTTGTGTTCAGTTTTTCATGGGCAGACATAAATGAGGTGTTGTGGGAGCCCGTTTTGGGGTTCATGTCATTGTGGTATTATGCTTTGTATTACATTCATATTCGAAGGTTTTTATGCGGGGAGGCTCGGATGCCATTAAAAGATGTACGGGGTGCAGGTTTGGACCGCATTGTATGTGCTCCGCACCTTAGCAATAAAGTAGCTTAACTGCATGTCTGTGTTGGGTACTTACTACAAATTGGCGATGAGTGCCAAGGTACAGCTACGAACCCCTTAGCATGGAGAGTTGTATTCTGGAGGCCGGGAGCGGTGCTGAGAAGGAAGCTGGAGATGAGTGAATTTTCCATTTTGGAAACGGAGAGGGAAGCTGATCTTTGACCTTCAACGCAGATTGTGAAGTGCCTCCAATGCTTTGTGATAAATTAGTGAGAGGCACGAGCTCATCTTCAATGCCCTATCGCGTGGTGAATCGCGCTTGCTCTCGCATTCAAGAGCTGTGCGCAAGGCATTGTGGGGCACGCTCTCATTGCCTGGCAACCGGCACGATAAACAAACCTGCATACAGCTAAGCAAGGTCATGGTTCGTTACCCGATGCGAGCCATTTTTGTTGGCATCGGAAGCATCAGGAACTTTGAGAAAGCAGGAAATGCTTTCTCAACGACATTAAGTAGCACAATTTCTCTACCGGATTCTAGTGTGTGTAATCGAATTTCATAATATAGCACATAGGATTTTCAAAGTGTAAGTGCACTGTACAATAAAGTACAGACCAAGTAAGTGTTTCCTTTGGGAAAAATAACTGCTTCTATGGTGAAGATTGGACAGTGTTCTGCTCACTGAACTAGTTCATTTGAAACATGATCAACCAAAACTTCAGTCTCACTTCTCCTCGACCATTTTGGTCTTTATGCCCTGATCTCCTTTGAAGTTGACAGAATGGAGGGAATACTCCACAAATTACATTCAAGCTATCTATGATACATGGGAAATGTCTGCTGCGCAAAGAAAATGATTATTTTGCATTCCTTAGGTCCTATGGGATTGAAAATGTATACTCGCATTTCTAAAACGCCTTTAGCGGGAGATGTTAATGTATTTAATGCTGCTATTAATTATCTAGATAAGCAATTTTCCCCAAGGGTATGCATTGGTATTAGCAGGTACAAATTTCTCCAGTGTAAGCAGACAAACATGGAAACAATTGATGAATATGTAACAGATTTGCGAAAATTGGCGAACGTTTGTATGTTTGCTACCCTACAGGATGATTTGATAAGAGATTAAACCGTGATGCATGCTAGCAATCTGTCTATTCAAGAAAGGTTGTGGGTACATGTAGATTCTCCTTTAGATAATATATTAGCGATTGTCCGAAAGGAAGAGCGCTGTAGCTTTGAAACAGAATGAGAAATAAACAATGTCTGTGAACAGAATTTTTAAAAGGTACAGTACAAAAAATAATGCGTCATTTAGCAAAGAACAGCCCTAAGTGCATGAAAATAGTAGGTGTTACAGGTGTGACAGCAAAGAACCCCTTGGTTGCAGCAAAAGTTGTCCTGTTATCAACCAAAAGTGTAGTAATGGTGGAATTGAGGGTTACTACACTAAAGTGTTCAGGAAAACAATGTGTGTATGAAGAGTGGGATAGAGCGAAATGATTCAGAGCAGGACTCGGATGATGACAGACTAAACATTGTGATGGATGTTAAAGAAAAGTTAATAATGAATATACACAATGCGACATGCAAAGGAAAACATGAATGTAAGATGACAATGGGTGCTGTGGATTTGACTATCTTTTCTGACTCTGATTTCCCCTACACCATTGTCAATGAAGAAGTCTGGTGAGACGAGTTTGCGGAACAGATTGGTGAATCCTTAATTGAATCTGACATAGACCCAGAAGGATATGGTAGAGAGAAAACAGACATCCTTGGGTTCAGACTGCTTATATTCAAATTTAAACACACTGTTTCTCGAGGGAAGCTTAACATACCAAAAAAGGGTCCATCCGTTTTGGGCTGGCGAGATCAGAAAGACTTACACATTATGTTGGATCTGAATAGCAAAGAGCAAGTACTGATTGTTGATCATGGCACAGCAATTGGGGACACTTTGCTAAAAATGTTCCCTGCGGAATTTAAAAAGGAGCTTGGCAATCTGATGGGGTTTGAGCATAAAATTTGCTTGAAGAGCAATGCATGTCCCAAAGTCCACAGGATCAGAAATGTTCCAATGGCTATAAGAGAATAAATCTGAAGAGGATTGTAAAAATTGGTGTCATCTGGGGTGATAGAACCCATTGAGGTGGCCAAATTGATTTCTCCACTGGTGGTAGCTCCGCGCCATAATGGAAAAACCAAATTATGCGTCGACCTGCACCATTTAAACAATGACATCATATTGACAGATTTCCATTGTCCAAGACGAATGAAATAGTAAGATTGCTTATGGATGAGAAATGGTTTTCAGATATTGGTTTATCATCTGTGTATCATCAGTTTTAGATTTCATTAACACTAGATTCCCAGAAGTACACAGCCTATATTACTCCTGATGGTTGTTTCCAATTCCGACGCAATTCGTTCGGCCTAGCATCGGCAGCTGCTTTTTTCAGAGATTGCTGTTCAATTTATTTGACAAAGAACAGGATATTATGTTTTGTTTTTTTCAAGATGGCATACTGGCGTTTGGAAAGAATAGATATGAGCATGATTTAAAACTGACCAAAGTATTGTCCATACTTGAACATAAAGGGTTAACAGTGGAGTTTGCCAAGTATAGACTTGCTGAGAAAAGTGTGACGTTTTTAGGCCATGTAATTGAAGAGTTTGTTGTTAAGCCTAAAAAGTCCTTGGTGCAGGCTATCAAGAATGGCCCTATGCCTAAAAGTAAGGACAATGTCAGATCCTATTTAGGCCTTGCTGAATACTGTACTAAGCTTATACCAAAATTTGCAGAGAAGTGTTCCCATATCAGACAACTTTTGAAATCTGGGACTGGAGTGGTTGGAGCAGAATAATGAAGACTTTTCAGCCTTAAAGGAGTGCATAATAAATGCTACCAGACTGTTGAGCTTTGGCCCAAGGGCAGAATGCATTATCACAACCAACGCAAGCAACAAGGGTCTAGGCGCAATGTTGAGTCTGGTGAACAACTAAAGGATGGAAAGTGTGATAGCATTTGCGCCAAGGTCCTTAACGACGACTGAAGAAAAGTACCCCACCATTGAGAAGGAGCATTGGCTTGCACTTGGGCCCTGGAGCATTTCAGAACATTTGTGTAGGGTAGAATCATAGTTATCCATTTTTACCATAAACCACTTGTGAAATTGCTTACAGAGGGTACTACTAATGCATCAGCAGGATTGCTAGAATTTCTGTTTGCATGCACGATTTCATTTACAAAATGGAGTACATGCCAGGAAAGGAAAATGTTGTGGCAGATTTTTTATCCGGGATGTCAACACAGTTGGAGGAGTGTGAAGATGAGAAATGGAATGGGTTTCATGTGGCTTTAATACATGATAATGGTTTGCCAGCAGTAAGCAAAGAAGAGTGGGAGCAAGAGTACAGAGGTGACATGGTGTTACAAGAGGTTATCAAAATTTTGGAAGGACTGTGGCCTAATAAAAGAGATTTGTCTGATGCTATAAAACCTTTCTGGGAATTACCATCTGAACTAACATTGGACAGGGGAATCATTTTGAGAGGGAAAAGAATCATTTCTCTGCTTAACCTTCGTACCAACAGCTTACTTTTGTGTCATGAGGGTCACTTTGGCATATGCCGCAAAAAAGCAGTGGTCAAGAAGCTTTTTATAGAGCGCATGGTCAGAGAATGTTTGGAATGCACTAGAGCGGACAAGTCCCTTCAGACACTTAGACCCCGACTAGCGATAGTTTCTGTCCAAAAAATCCATGTGAGTCCACTGTCATTGATATAATGGGATCAGTGGGTACATTACAAAAGTACGTTATTGTAATCAAGGATCTGTTTTTGAGGTGGCCAATAGTCATGATTGTGAAAAATACTGATACTAATGCAGTTTTGATGTGCTTGGATCAAGTTTTTATTTCAGAAGGAATTCCAACAATTATTTTAAGTGATAATGGTGTGCAATTTAAATCCCATTCATTTGTACAGTACTGTGATAAAGTTGGTGTTAAACTGAAAACAACCTTTCTTTTTAAACCAAGTGGCAATGGAATGATTGAGAGATTTGACCGTGTCATTAAAGGTGTGATTCAGGCAGCTTGTGTAAATAACAAGGACTGGGAGGTACAAGTAATGAAAGCACTGTGGGCCTACAGGGTCACTACGAGTGAAGCCAATGGTTTGTCACCTTTTTTGATAATGAGAGGGAGGAATCCAAAAACCAAGTGAAACCCCTGGTGGGTGTTTGGAAATTGTGTTGAACCATTTTCCATTGAGAATGTCAGGGACACCATGACCAAAGTGCATCTGAAAAGTAAAATTTACTATGATTCTAAGAATAGTACTAAACCTGGGTCCATTCAGGTTGGAGATTGCGTTTGTGTAAAGAAACCTGGATTTATAACGAAGGAGATAACAACTTCTATGAACCTGAGAAAGTGGTGAAGGTGTTGCACAATTGGAACCTTAAGCAGGTAGCTTTTAGTAGCATTAAAGAATGGAAGGACCTGAAGGAGAATTGAGGTAGCAAGGCATTTGATTGGTTGGATGCAGAGGAAACTTTGGTTAAAGAGAATACTAAGTAGACTTAAGTAGGAATTCAGAGTCACTTGCGAAACATTCTTTAGGTAATTATTCTGATGCTATTTTGCCACAAAACTATGGAAAAACAGAGAAAGTACCAAAGAAAGGAACTACACAGGGGCAAGAGGAAGATGCACCCTCTTGTGTAGGTTTGGAAGAAGGGGGGTAGAACAAGGGAATAACCCAAATGGTTAGAGGATTATATTAATGAAGATAGAAAGCAGTCATTTTTTTAAAAGATATTTATTATTGTTCATTTTTGTTTTTTCTCGATAGACAAGGAAATATTGATTAAGTGTGTAAAACTATAAAAATATCATGCAGTATCTTCTTCGTGTTAAAGAAGGGTTGTGTGTGTGTGGTATAGTAAAGTTGATGCATTGTTATAAACTTAATAAAACTTTAAGTTTTTTAAATTTTTAAGGGATGGGGATGTGTTGTGGGCTTGTGTTGGGGCTCATGTCATTTTGGTATTATGCTTTGTATTGCATTCAAATTCGAAGGTTGCTATGCGGGGTTGAACGATGTACAGTTTGCAGTTCAGACCGCATTCTATGTGCCTGTGCCTTGGCAATAAAGTAGCTTAACTGCATGTCTGCATTGGGTACTTAATACAAGAGGCAGAAGAGGAGTGCTGTGCTAGAGTGGGACATTTCCCTACACTTTGCACTCTGGAAGTGGCAGTTGCATACAATGTTTTGGCAGCATGCTGGCACATGCATCAAGCTAGGATTTTGCGAGTCCTTAATAGCGAATATTAAGGATTCGCAATTAAGGATTCGCAAAACCCTATGCATGTAGGAATCGCTATAATAATAGCGATTCCTTCACATTCCTTATTTGCGAGTCGCAAATTGCGAGTCGCAAATAAGGAATGGCTTCCAATTCATTCCTATGGGCCTACAGGCCCATAGGAATGAATGGGAAATTGTGAGCGCTATTTGCGAGTACCAATAGGTACTTGCAAATTGCGCAAGCAATTTCAAGGGTGCAGGGGTGTCAAAAGGACACCCTGTTGCACCCTGAAATTGATCCGTGCACATATGTTGCGCACACACATGTCCCAAGGACATGTGTGTGTGTAACCTTCAACTTTGAAAAATGCACTTTAGTGCATTTCTCAAAGTTTTGCAATTTACCATGAAGTTCAACTTCATGGTAAATTGTGCCCCTAGTAGCAAAAGCGCTAATTTTTTTACTTTGTTGCATTGCATTTAAGGAATCTCAATTTGCGATTCCTTAAATGCAATCGCAATTTAAGTAATCGCAATTTTGCGATTCCTTAAATTGCAATTTTTGCATTTGGGATGATGCATCCCAAATGCAAAATACAGGTCGCAAAGGGCAGATTCTGCGAATCTGCCCGTTTGCGATCCGATTCTCGGATGATGCATGGGGCCCATAGTGTTTTGCCAATAGAACTCAGTGCAACCCACCCAATCTAAAACTGATAAGACTGGACACATTTTAACTAAGTGCTTCAGGCCAATTTGGTGAGCTTCCTACTTGTTTGTGAAATACAAAACTTCCAAAAATTACCTGACTATGTGAAATTAAAATTAATCCAACCCAAGCCATGTCTCCCTGGGCCATACAACCACTTCACCATCTGCAAACTTCATTTTTTTTTTTAGTTCTGAGATAGCAGCAGTCAAGAACAAGTCAATTTTGGTTATATTTTGTGCTCATTTCATTGACTTACCTTTATCTGCTCTTGCTGAATTTGAATCTTTATCATCCAAAGTTCTAGAATAGTAGTGTACAACATTTTGGGTCTCATTACGATGTCCGTTGGAGTTTCCTCCTCCCGACACCGACTCTGAATCGGGATTGACCGACTCACAGTCGGCGGTTCCTGCCGACCTATTACGATGTGACCGAACACTTTTTGGTCGGATTCCCATTGACCCCTATGGGAGCCTGTGTTCCGCCCGACAACACAGGCTCCTAAGGGGAAATGGGGGGTGTGCGTAAAACTCTGCACCCTGTCACAGGCACCCCATGGGGCCTGCCACACAGTGCAGGGTTTTACAGGGGGGTCCCTTAGGTACCACTTTGCCCGCCAACCAGAGGCCACAGGATGAAGAGGGCCTTGCTAGAGGCCCCAAAAGGCACTTTCCAACAGCCTTTTCGTGTCAGACAGGTCGACTCAGAAAGGCTGTTGGAAACTGACACCGTAATCACTCGGTCGGAAACACAGTCGGTAGAGCTGTACGATGCGGGTCCGACAGACACGAATTCTCCGAGAGCTGATCAGAACTGATTCAGAAAGACCGTGCGGTTTACAAACCGACCGCGAACATCGTAATTGGTCGGTCGGATTGTAAAGTGACCAAGTCGGTCGGAAGCATTCCGACACGGTCTAGGAGATTCCGACTGTCGGGAGGAGGCTTTCCGTCCGACATCATAATTGGCCCTCTGTTTTAGCAAAGCAACTATAATAATTTAATTTCCAAAATTCACATACATCCTGGAAAGCTTCATGAGTCTGGATATGTGTGTCAAGTTTAATGAGTCCAGATTTGTGTCCCACAAAATTAATTTATAAAGTCACTCATTATTACATATTATCTTTTCACTTGTACGAGGGAAGATAAGCACATTGTATTTCTGTAAATATACATACAGCCTATATAAGAATTCCAATAGGGTATGTATGTTGCACGTATATTAGCCTTGCACTTGAACACAGAGGGCTGATTTTGATGTCAGCAGGGTGGAACTACCAGGTCTGTAATCGCCGATCATGGCTGGTGATTAGTCCATGCAACATTCTATTCAAAGTTCTTTGGACCGTAACTGAATTAAATCTAGTTTCAATAGGAAAAGCATTTTTCTTTACTTATATCTTTGGTGTTGTTTGACAAATCTTCACAAAATTTTCCCAAAAGTGCCCTCTTATGTTTTGTTGTGCATGGAAAGTATCAGGGTGAATCGTCAAGCGGGAGCCAAGAAAAGGGGGCGGTTGGTGTCAAAGTGTGTTTCCAATGTTAATTTCCATAGAGATTTTAGACATGGCTACAGCTCAAACCGCTAAATGGAATCACACCAAATTTGGCAGAAAGGTAGATCTTGCTCAAGAAAGATCTCTTTTTGTGATTTGCTGTAAAGCTGTTCAGCAGCTTTTGTGTTATTAAAGAAAAAAGAAATATAGATATCCAGGGACGTGAATCCTCCTCGAATCGGGCAGATCTCAGGATCAGATCTGATTGGCTTCCAACACTTCAAGCAGGAAGTGTTGGCAGCCATTTTGGGACTGAATTTCTTTGGTTTTGTGTGTTGTAAAATCTGAACCTAATTATAACGTCCCTGTAACCTTTATTTTTTTAGTGAATTTCTAAGGTTTTTTAAATTCTATTTCTTAACTATAGCATCCCTGCAAACTCTGGTTTTTCGAGTGAATTTCTAAGGTTTTTTAAATGCTATTTCCGAACTATAATGTCCCTGTAACCTTTTTTTTGTGTGAATCTCTAGGTTTTTTAACATTTCAGCAAATCCACCTTTCTCAATGACATTGAGCAAGGTGGCTTCACTGAAATGTGTTTTTTCAGTGCTTTTTGTTTTGCCAAATAAACGTACTGAAGAATTCCCTCGAGTGTGCTTCAGTGTCTCCAACATTGGATTGGCATTGGAAAGTTGAGCAGTTTAGCATGGGTTCACCCTCACTTGGGAGCGGCTTCACCTGTTGCGAGTGGTGCAGTGTCTGGTGAACTAGGCAAGCAACAAAATATATATATATTACACATTGGTGGTCATCACTGAGCAGTTATAGTTAGGCCAGAGTTTCCATAGGAAGAGCGTTCTTTGCTTTACTAATAAATTTCATCTACATTAGCTTCTTCCTGGAAAGTTTTGCGATGATCTATCAAGAGGGGGCCAAGAAAATGGGTGAGTTCCAACATGTTAATTTCTTATGTTAACTCCCATAGGAAACTTTGTTCTCAAATACTGAAAAATACTGAACAAATGGCTGAGCAAAATTATACCTAAGTTGGCAAAAAGTTAGAACTTTACTCAGAAACCGTGCTTTCTGTGATTTGGTGTCAATCTGTTCAGACATAATCTGTTAAGCCATTTTCAAGAAATTTGTGTTTAAAAAGGTGCTCAGAGTGGTCATGAAGGATTTAAAAAGATAGGTATAGCTGCATGCATTCCTGTGGTACTAAATGTTTTTGGGAATTGGGTCCTCTAATTGGCTGAGGGAGCATTTTTTCCTGTTGAGCCTTTGCCCGTGATATCGGCAATCTGATTGGCTGGTTGCAAACTTGTAATAGGTGCTATGTATCCCACCCAAAAAGTAATGTCCCCCAGGTTATTGGTATTTATCTGGCATGATAGAAAGTACCTGGATTCCGACAAACTCAGTATAAAGGTCATAGTGTGTGTAATAGTTGCTAAAGTTTACACCTTATGCATGTCAACCTGGGAAGTTGTATGAGTGAGGATTACATTGAAGCATTTCATTTAAGTACAAATGTCGCACAAGATAGTAGTTAATAAGCACCTATGCACCCTGATGAAATGCTACATAAAGCTTAGGATTTAGGGTTACCACCTGACCATTATTTTACAGGTACCTCCAGTAATTAAACAGTGTGAATCTGTAATTATTAAATACCAGCAGTTGTTCTGATTGCAGAAAGGCAATAGCATTGCTGTCTCTGGACTAAGCCGTGGCAGCACGTAAAAAAAAACTATTGGATGAAGGTAGAGACAAAAGGGAACAATATTAACTACCTCACTGGGCCTCTGTGTTTTTGTTATTATTCACTTCATAGGCACTATCAAGAGCACACCTGCTCTCTTGTAGTAGGGCTGCCGGCCATTAGTTGATTTAGAATTGATGGCAGGTTTAGAAGCAGGACTTGGGAGGTGCTATACGAGTGTAGGGTTGCCACCTGGTCGTTTATTTCCCTGCATGACCAGTATTTTAATGTCCCAGCTGGTACAAATATTAGAAAATCCCTATAGATGGTATTTTTTCTCCTTATCAGCACATACCTAAATCAGTAAAATATAGGAGGAAAGCACTTGAAAGGGTGTTCTACAGCTGCCTTAATGAGCCAAGACTGAATATTAAAGTAAACAAAGACAGAAAGGCCATGTTAAAAATAAATAACAATTTTATATAAAGTTCTACATAAGTATTATTACTCCCCTGTCCATCACTGGCTTAAATTCATAACAAATTGAGGTAGTCCTACCTCAATAGACACCCCATCCCTTTAACATTATGCCATAAAACCCCTTCCTCCAAATGTTCCTCCTGTTTTTATTTTGTCTTGGAGCAACCCTACTTGTCAGTCATGGCACCTCCTTGCTGATTGATCAGAAAGAAGGAGATGCAATTTTGTGGAGTTCGATGGGCACACTGGCAGCACAACTTTGTGGGGCAGGCTTGCACAAGATAGCTTTTGATTTTTCATTACGCAAGTGGATGGTGTAGCATATTGATGTCATGGCACCAGGACTCTTGTGGATCTGGGTGGACTCTAAAGAGGAAATACATAATATTCAGGGAGGTGTTAGGGTGTGGTTAATGTGAAGTATGATGTAATGTGCAGTGTGTGAGTGTATGATGAAGGATAAAGCAATGCTTGATAGAAGCTCCCATGTGGCATAATTATGCACTCTGTCACTTTATAAAGGTCAGAAAATGATGCAATGTGGGATGTCAGTTGGGTATGTATACTGTCATTTACAAATGGCTAAATATTTACATATTTTACATTGTATTTTGCACGATGCGACCTTTTATGATTACATTTTTGTAAAACTCTTTTTATTGAAACACTACTCATCTTACAGCATGTAAGAGAAATAGGCTCACAGTATAGCTGGTCTTAAACAGCAGTGAAGACTTACTACAGCAATATGAAAAGGGTGTATACATATCAGGGACGGCTCCTTTATGGTCCACAGCTTAGCGTAAGATGTTGACCCCTTGCAGCTCAATGGGAGCAACCCTCTCACCCCCTCCCTCCCTCCCTCCAACCTATCTCCCTTCAATGCCCCCTCTAAACTTACCAGGCCCTCCACACCTTCTCCCATTTCTTGGGGCATCACCTGGTCTGGTATACTACTCGTTCTGCTTTCTGGCACCAGTCGAGGTCAAACTTCCATTCCTCAATGGTTGGCGGATGCACTTTACCCCACGCCCACGCTATGTTGCGCTTAGCCACCCCAGCTGCAAGTACCAAGCAGATCTTTTGATGCCTTTGCCAAGATTCCTCTCCCGCGATCATTAAAAGGAGCCACTTCGCATTCATGGTGACCTCCAGGGACAGGATACAGGACATTACTGTCATTTTACATGGTGGTCACTAAGGCATTGGAGGCTAAGGGCCTGATTTAGAGCTGGGGGACGGGTTACTCCATCACAAATGTGACAGATATCCCATCCGGAGAATTACAAGTGCCATAGGATGCAATGGACTCGTAATACAGTGGACGGGATATCTGTTACATTTGTGACGGAGTAACCCAGTCCGCCAAACTCTAAATCAGGCCCTAAGTTTAATGCAAGCCAAAGTAGAAATCACAAAGAGCGAGATCTCCTTCCCCAATCTCTTCTTCCCAGTCCGATGCAGATACTCCTTTTACCTCTTCAGAAAAGTATGTGAGGAGAGAGGAGATTATAGACGTTTTATCTCATGTAAGAGATTGTGCAGAGATGTTAGTGGCTATGGAGAAACAATCTAAGTTTCAGGGTGACAAATCCTCTGAAATGTTCAGAACTACAGCCATGGCTACAGGTGCAACAGTTATGGTGATGGGGCAAGGTTTCGCAAACGAAACTTGCTTGGACGCAATCTTCCTCATAGTATTTATACTAAAATTTGTATTGTCTATATTAATCCTTGCACACATTACACGAAGAGATAGGACGCTTGCCTATGTGTTTTACTAACGAATAACGCTTGTTCCTAGTCTAAAATGGCCGCTTAAGCGCGGGATTTTATCTGCGCATGTCACAACCTGATCACATGGTGTGACGTCTTTCTTTGCTTGGTGGGAATTTCTGCTTCTGTGCAGTGTGCATTAAAATGGCTGTTCAATATTCTCACATGCTTAAGCTTGCTCTTGTGTCATTATTAAATTGTCGTTTCTTAACGCAATTAATGCGGGATAGGATTTTATAATTAAATGGGATTAGAAATAAGATAAGTAGGTATACAGTGAAACGTTTTATTTGTGATATTAATATTTCCTTCTTGCACTTTTAGTAATTCGTAATCTTGGGCCTGGGTTGGTGACTTGAAACTCGAGAGACAGAGTGTTCTGCGCATGTGTCCTGAATGACTGCCAAAATGAAGTCAACATGGACGCTCTACAAGGCCATAACCAATTGACCGAAGCGGAAGTACCACATTTATTAAATTTGTTGCAAAATGGATACACACAATGTAGAAAATGTATAAAATCTGTCGTGAAGACGGGTGGGAAATAAAGTGAATGTATTAATTTGAAGGGGCGGGAACGTAAATACAATAGGCTTCACAAATTAAGCCAAAATTTGTCAGGGTACGAGAATCCACCTCCGGTCCCTGTCCAATCAGAAGTAGTGGTCCCATATTTTAGCAACATTAAGGGGAGGTACATGGGTGTAGAAGAGTATAATAGAATATAGCATTAGTAATTAGTTAGCTCAGACTCTCAGAACATACAGAAGAGCTTCAGGCTGCCCAGCTGATCTGTTGCTGACTGAATCCCTATCCGGAAGAGGTCCTGAGGAGGGGGCGGCGGAGTCCATTAGACGGGAGAATCGAAGAGAAATCGAGTGCCAGAGAGGGGAACGGCGCAGGCGTCGTTGTAGAGAGGTCACCAGTCCTGTCCTGATCCAGAAGGAAGTCCTTGCTTTTCATCCTTCCAGGGTCCTATTCTTTCAAACTCCTTGGCTAAGAGTTTGGTTCTCGCACTTAGGTAAATATATGCAACCTTTAGTTGCGCTGCTGTTCCTATCTCCTCTTTTCCTTAAACACCGTCATTTATTAGCAATAATCATTCTATGCTTTCACATGGGTATTCTGATCAAATACCGTGTCTTTTTCTGTATTTTACTCTGCTAAACTTTAGTTAAACATTTTAAAACTTCCTGACTCTGTGGTTATTTCAGGATTATGTATTATAGTGAATGTCACTCATTTTAAACTTCCCAATTAGCAAAGGATCCATTGGTAAGTTATTACTCTTCAATCAGAAGGTAATTGGTAGCAGGGATTTTTGATATAAGAGTATATCTGACACCCAGCGTAAGTATTAGCGCAGTGTGAATGTATGGGCCCAAGTGAGTATATGGTGTATGAATGCAGTTTGCTAATATCGCGCTGGATCAGTTTTCTGGTAAGCAGAGGACGGTTTGTGTTACTCTTTGTTAATTGGGTAATGAGAATTTTATTTTGTATTTTATGAACTAATACCCGTTATTCTTGAGTATTGTTTTATGTTGTCCAGAATACCCCGGGGAAAAGAATAGTGGGTGGCAGGAAGAAGCCATACTGCAGTGAGGTTATCTGTCAGGCAGAAATAGTACTGAAAAGTTAAGCAGGGCTATCAGTACTCGTTAGGGATTCTATGTGTGTAAGTATAGCCAAAGGAGTACGCCAGTGAAAATGTTATGTTATATCACCTAGAAAGGGTAACATTGAAGAAGTAACGGGTATTTCGGAAGTTTGTGTGAAGAGTAGACGGAAGGGTTTTACTCGTAGTATATGTTTTAGTAAACGGAAAGGTTTTACTAAGTGTGTAAGAGAAACTATCTTTCTGAATTAGAGAAACTGGCACGATAGCGAATGTTTTATGTAGTTACTGAATTTTAATTAAGAAATATAGAGAAAAATAAGTTTTGAGTAAGATTTTTTGTAAAGGGAGGGTCAGTTGCCGGAGAGGGAGCTGACGTCACAAAACGCCGCGCTGGGATTGGTTAGATCCGCGGGCGTGGGAAAACCCTTGTAAAGGAGGGGTCAGTAGTCAGGAGTAGTACTGACATCACAGGTGCCGCGCTGGGATTGGCTGCATCAGCATGAGAACAGAAAAGAGCAAATTGTAAAGGAGGGGTTGACAGAGAAACGTCACCAAGAAGGCCGCGCAAGGATTGGCTTAGAAATAAAAGTTAGCAAAAATTTGATTGGTTGAGAATTTAGAAGCAAAATTCTAAGTGGATAAGGATTGCATGTTAAAACGCGATCCGACTTTAACAGGGAATCGTCCAGTTAGGAGATTTCTAGGGTTTGCAGAATATAATTTTATACATCGGTACTTGCCCAAGATGTACGGAGAAAAGAAAAAGATGTCAGTTTTACAAAAGATTAAGAATTATTTCAAAAAGGACAAACCAATCAAGACTAGGGAGGGAATTATTATTCCCCCAGCCAAAACGCCCGCATCATTTATGATGATGGAGAGAGGTTATCATACTTGTGTATGGATAGAGAATTGGAGAGAATATACCAAAAATGACGGGATATTAGAATTTCCTGAAAATGGCACATTTAATGGGCGAATTCTTCAAAATTTGAGACAAAGGATGAATGATTTAGAACCTAGACCTAGATTAACTCAATATGAAGCTTTAGAAGAGTGGGAAACTGAGGCATTTGAGCGTGACCGATCCCGAGGTAATGGAAGGTATCCAGGATTTTTTCCAAGGTATTTACGTGAGAATAGGGAAGGTCAAATGAAGCAGTGGAGAAGGGCAATGCTTGTTGAGGGATTATATCCCTTATTTACAGAAGGAGAGAAATCAGGAGGCAAGTGTACAGAGAAGACTAAACATTTAATGAGACATGAAGACTCAGAAGATGAGTTTATGGAAGAAATATTGAGAAATCCTCCACCGTATCAGGAAGGGTCAAGTGGACTTCCTCCTAGTGCCCCACCACAAACACCAATGATACCCCAGGTATTACATGAATTTACTCCGAATAGAATACTTCATGAGAAGGAAAAGGAAGCATTAGAAAAGACCAGAGCAGAATTAGTACGGAAGATATCCCAGATAAAAACACATCCTGATTCATTGACTATTCCTGTAACAATTGGTCCAGTAGTGCCATTATATGGTACACAAGGAAATTGTCCTCCTCTAATACCCGTGTCTTCTCCTATGAATACTCCCGAAAATTTTCAAAAACCTGAAGCTCCAGTTATAATTCAAGATCAATTTAGTGATTGTGATTCCACAATATCTCTCATGGATTTACCTGTCAGAGGTCCAGTAAAGGGTACTCCAAGAAAAGAAATACCTGAGCGTTCAAAAGATGTAAGTTTAAAACTTCATCAGGGGCAAAGAGTGCCACTATAGTAACACCGGAAGATTTAGAAAGGTGGGTACAGGGATCAGATAAAATGTGCACACCTCCAAAATTGCTGGATATTCAGAAATTAAAAGTCGAGTTAGAAGAAATGATAGCAGGAAATATAGGAGTAGAACGCTTAAATACTTATAATGAAGAAGAATTGCTGTTCCTGTGCAGGAGTATCACTAGAAATGTAAGATTATTTCATGAAAAATTGTCCAATCTAGCACTACAAATGGGAATCGAAATAGGGAGATCGAAAGTACTACAGAAGCCCTATAGAGCAGAATTTTCAGACAAAGATTTAGAAAATATGAATGCTTCTGGAAGAAGACTGCAAATACGGGATTTAATGTTAGTTGTGGAAAAATGGGGAGACCTAGATAAGTGGAGAACTAGGTGGGCAAAGAAAAAGGAAGAAGCTCGCTCAAGTCGAACAGCTTCTGAATATGTAATGAAGGAGACAGAAAAAGCTGACAAAATGTACCCGATGCGAGAAGTTGCAGGAGGAGGTTATGTGCATGTCCCATGGAGTAGACAGGATATTTTATCATTTACGAATGATTTCCCGAAGCTGAGAGAAAAGCCAATTGAATGGTACAAGCAGGTTGAAAGGTTTGTAAAGGTGTCAAAAGTATTGTTAAAGGATTTGGATGGTCTGTTTGACATAGTGGTACCTGCAGACTTATGGACAGATTGTAAAATTACAGTGGATTGGCCAAGTGATGAATATCCCAGAGATCCAAAGACAGGTGCCCCGTCAAATGACGTGATGAAAAAGTACCAGCAGGTGATAACATACCTGAAAGGGAAAATACCACCGAAAGAAACAGACTGGGTAAAAATAGATCGAACTACCCAAGAAGCTAGTGAAACAGTTCATTCGTATTATGAGCGCCTCTTACAGGTGTTCAAACAGTACAGTGGATTTGAGGACATTGGAGACAAAAATATGAGTCAGTTTGTATACAGATTCGTGTACGGTTTGAAGCCCGAGATTTGCCAGATGATTAAGCAGCATATGCTTTGCTGGCAAGGGAAACCCATCGACGAAATTTTGAAATATGCAAAATATTGTGGGGATGACATTGAGGATAGGCACAAGAAATTACAGGAAAAAGTAATGTGGGCACAGGTGAAAATGGCTGAGAAACAGGGAATTAATCTAGATAATCCTAATGAAACTCAGGGAAAAGACTCTGGAACGAATGGTGATTCTGGAAATGGTGGAAGAATGAAAGGACGAATGAGTAGAGAAGAAGCTAAAAAGAAATTTCCTTGTCATGGATGCGGAAAATTGGGGCATTGGAAGGACGAGTGTAAAAAGATTCAAAATAATAATGGCCCAAATCAAAATTTAAATTCACAGACGCAGAATGACTCACAACAGGGGGTAAATCCTCAGAGTCAGTTGCCACCTCCACCTGTTCAGGGTAATGTAAGCAGAGCAAAGCACGGTGCAGACATCGGATACCCAGGGGGAAGTGGTAAGAATGATTATATGACCTCACAATTTCTTTTGCAGGATGACTTTTGCAGGTTCGACGCATGACGGTGCCTAGGAGAGGGGGAGAAGGAATGCATACTTGGCACATCCCTGCAGGTAGATCAATCAGGTCCATATGTTGAAGGAAAAGTGAAAGGTAATGATATTACTTTTCTTTTGGATACTGGTGCTACCAGGTCTACTGTGAGAACAGTAGATGTCCCAAACCTTCCTCTCTCTGGTGAAGATATTCAAGTTGTAGGAGTTGCTAACCAAAGAATTAGAACACCACTTACTGAACCAATGGAGGTTAAAATTGGAAACTTCAAAGAAATGCATCAATTTGTAGTATGCGATTCCAGTCCAGTAAACTTACTAGGTAGGGACTTATTGGTCAAAATGAATTGCACCATTTTCTGCATGCCGGATGGTGTGGCAATACAGACACCAGATGAAGATCATGTATATAAAATTATGGTTGCAAAACAAGGAACAGAAGTAGATGAAATGTTTTCATTGATAACAAAAGATGAATTGCCAGAAGAATTAAAAGATACAGTAAACCCTATAGTATGGGATTTCACCGGAAAAGAAGTAGGACTTATGGCTAAAATAGATCCAGTCCAAGTAACTGTAAAAGAAGGTGCAATTTTTCCAAATACGAAACAGTACAAAATGAGTGCAGAAGTAAAAGCAGGTGTCATTGAAGAAATCAATCGGATGGTCAAACAAAACATACTGAGAGAAGTGATGAGTAGCCCATGTAATTCACCAATAATGGGTTTGAAGAAACCTAGTGGAAAATATAGGATCGTTCAAGATCTGAGGAAAATCAACAAAATTGTGGAACCATGTTGTCCTATAGTGCCAAATCCTGCAGTGATTTTGTACCAGATTCCTTGGAATGCTGGATGGTTCACAGTTATAGATCTGTGTCAAGCATTCTTTTCAATTCCGTTACATCCAGACAGCCAATATCTATTTTCATTTAAATTCGAAAACAAAGTCTATGTATGGAATCGTGTTCCTCAAGGGTACACA
Organism: Calotriton arnoldi; assembly: GCA_963921515.1. Lineage (NCBI taxonomy): Eukaryota > Metazoa > Chordata > Amphibia > Caudata > Salamandridae > Calotriton > Calotriton arnoldi. Next base: position 67,071 of record CAWUFW010019803.1, read on the forward strand.
GAAATTCCTTCCATTTTTAATCAGATATTGAAAAAGTGCCTTGAAAAACTAGTGATGCCAGGAAGCTCAGTCTTAGTCCAATATATAGACGATTTATTGGTGGCATCAAACACCAGAGAGGACTGTGTTATTGATACTATAGCACTCTTGAATCTTTTGGCAGAAGAAGGACATAAAGTTTCACCTGAGAATTTACAGTTTTGTACAACAACTTTTAAATACCTGGGACATCAAATTGAGAGGGGAAAAAGAAGAGTAACCTCTGAAAGAGTAGCATTAATAAAAAGAATGCAAATGCCAGTAACGCAAAGACAAGTAAGAATGTTCTTAGGAATAGTAGGTTACTGTCGACAATGGATACCAGGATTTTCCATGTTGGCTAAGCCCTTGATTAACATGACCAAAAAGAAAGCAAAAGATCCTGTTGAGTGGGAAGATGAAAGTGTAGAAGCTTTTGTAAAATTGAGAAACTCCCTTTGTTCAGCACCTGCCTTAGGCATGCCAGATTATAAAAGAGAATTCGCATTATTCTGTCATGAAAGAGAAAATTGTGCACTTTCAGTTTTAACTCAAAGACATGGTCTGGACAGACGTCCTATAGCATACTTTTCTGCTACACTAGACCCTGTAGCATCTGCGTTGCCAGGATGTTTGAAAGCAGTAGCAGCAACTTGTTTGAGCATCGAACAAAGTGAATTAATTGTGATGGGACATCCTGTAAAAGTATATGTTCCACATGCAGTTGTGATTCTGTTGACCAGAACACGAACTCAGCATCTCACTCCTAGTCGGCTGACTAAGTATGAGAGAATAATAATGGGTGCTGAAAATGTGACCATGGTAAGATGTACAATAATAAATCCAGCAAGCTTACTACCAGATCCATATCATGAGACAAATAAAGATGACGAAGAAGATGAACATGATTGTGTACAGATTACAGAACTATGCACAAAACCTCGCCCAGATATAGAGGAACAGCCTCTTAAAAAGCCAGATAAAGAACTGTTTGTTGATGGCTCTTGCCAGAGACATGAAGATGGTAAGCTAACCGCTGCCTATGCAGTATGTGAATTAACTGGAATAGTTGAAGCATCCTATTTACCGGGAGTAAAATCTGCACAAGTAGCTGAATTAATTGCGCTGATAAAAGCATGCAAAATTGGGAGGAATCAGAAAATAACCATATTTACTGACAGTCAATATGGTTATGGGGTTGTGCACGATTTTGGCCAACTGTGGATGCAGAGGGATTTCATGACTTCTTCAGGAACTCCCATTAAAAATGGACAATTTGTAAAAGAATTGCTAGAAGCAATACAATCACCAAAAGAATTAGCTGTGGTGAAGTGTGCTGCACACCAGTCAGGAGATGATTGGGTGGTAGTTGGCAACAGATATGCAGATTTGGTGGCTCAAAATTGTGCCAAAACCAGAACGTCAGTTAATAAGAGGGTGGAAAGAATGGGAATCAGCTGCCAACTTATGTTATTTATGCCACCCGAAACTTGGAATGAAGTGAAAAGATTGCAAGATGAGGTTGATGAAATTGAAAGAAACTTGTGGATCAAAATGGGATGCTCTCCAAGAAGAGAGGATGAAGTATGGGTCAGTACAGATGGCAGACCAGTCATGCCAGATTGTTTACTCTCACAAATGGCCAGAATGTATCATGGAGACACACATATAGGGAGAGATGCAATGATTAGGCTGTTCAGACAAAATTGGTACAATCCCAAATTCAGAGCTGTTACAGAGAGTCTTTGCCTGAGATGTCTAATTTGCCAAATGCACAATTCAGGCAGGAAAACAATAATTGGATTTGGGAAGATTGGGAAGGCAGAGGGCCCATTCATAAGACTCCAGTTTGATTTCATACAGTTACCACCATGCAGAGGGTTGAAATACGTACTAGTCATAGTGTGTCTGTTTTCAAAGTGGGTGGAGGCTTATCCAACTAGGAGAAATGACAGCATTACAGTTGCAAAGCTGTTACTAAGAGAACTCATATCTAGGTTTGGTTTCCCAGTATCTTTGGAATCAGATAGAGGAAAACATTTTAACAACGAAGTGATCCTGATAATCTGTGAAGCATTTCAAATCAAACAGAATCTGCACTGTGCATATCGTCCAGAGGCTTCTGGAGTGGTTGAACAATTGAATGGCACCATAAAGTCAAGATTAGGAAAAATGTGTGCATCAACATCATTGGAGTGGCCTGATGCATTGCCACTTGTTCTGATGGGACTCAGAAGTATACCTGATCGAACAACAGGTTTGAGCCCCCATGAAATTATGATGGGAAGAGCAATGAGACAAACACATGTTCCCACAAATAGACTGGTGAATATTTCTGATGATATGGTGTTGGACTACTGTAAAGGATTGGCTGACCTAGTGCGTTCTGTCTCTCACCAGGTTGGAGAAGACGCAGTTTCCAGACAGCCTGAACTGGAACATGATCTGAATCCTGGTGATTGGGTGGTGGTGAAGAATCACACCAGAGAAACGTGTCTATCACCCAGGTGGAGCAGACCTTGTCAAATCATATTGACCACAAACACAGCAGTGAAGTGTGCCGGATTTCCAAACTGGATTCACGTAAGTCACACCAAGAGAGTACCAGACCCAGAAGAAGAAAACACTCAGACGACACCAATCACTGAAGAAGCTGAAGGTTGCCAAGCTGAAGAATCTCAGGCTCAAGGTTCAAGAGAGGCTGACGGAGAACAACCGAGCACAAGTCAGGATTGGATACCAGTGGTCGAAGTTCCTGAGGTTTTCCACCGAACAAGAAGTCAAAGAAAATTAAAAGCAATTGAAGAAGAGCAGATAGGTGAAGAAGAAGAGGTTCAGGATCAAGAAGACAAGCTAGTAAACGACCCTGAACCCAATCAGATAGGGAAAGAAAGCTGGACAGAAAACAGTGAAGATTTAATAGAATTTGAACAGGGAGAGACAGGTTTAGAAGAAGCAGGTCAGGCTGCAGAAGTACACAGTGCAATAAGCCCTGATCAGAAGCAGTTAGGTCAAGAGGAAAATACAGAAGAAAAAGAGACTGATAAAAGTGAACATGAAGAAATAAACACAGAACAAGACGAATTATTGGAAACTCACAGTGGAGCTGCAAATGAGAAACCAATAAGACCAGAAAAAGAACAATCAAATAAGACAGAGAATACAGAAAACAAAACAGTGCCAAGTAGTGAAAATAAAAAGATATCTGAAGACGAAAGTAAAGAAACAGTGCAAGTAGAAAAACCAAGAAAAGGAGATCATTGTCCAAGTTTCATCAAAAGAGTGAAGTGCCACATAAAAACCAGAAGTGAAGATCCAGATCAAGTACCTGAAGTAACAAGTCAAACCGATCAAGAGAAAAAGTCTGGGAAAAGAAAAAGTAAAAGATTAAGGGGCACATGCATCAAGCTAGGCAATTACGATTCCTTAATAGCTATTATTAAGGAATCGCTATTAAGGAATCGCAATTGCCTATGCATGTAGAAATCGCTCAATAAATAGCGATTCCTAAACATTCCTTAATTGCTACTCGCAAATTGCGAGTCGCAATTAAGGAATACCTACCCATTCATTCCTATGGGCCAGGAGGCCCATAGGAATGAATGGGAAGATATTCACTATTAGTGATTCTCTATTAAAGAATGGCTAATAGCGGGAGCTATTTCAAGGGTGCCAGGGTGTCAAAAGGACACCCTGTTGCACCCCTGAAATCTGCATATGAGTACATCTTGCACACACACATGCCCCAAGGGCATGTGTGTGTGTAAAATGGAAGTTTGAAAAATTAACTTTAGTGCATTTTTCAAAGTTTTTGCAAATTACCATGCAGTTTAACTTCATGGTAATTTGCTCCCCGTATTAGCGAAATCGCAAATTTTTTAACTTTAATGCATTGCATTTAAGGAATCTCAATTTGTGATTCCTTAAATGCAATTGCAATTTAAGGAATAGCAATTTTGCGATTCCTTAAATTGCGATTTCTGCATTTGGGATGATGCATCCCAAATGCAGAAATACTGGTCGCAACGGGGCAGATTCTGAGAATCTGCCCGTTTGAGACCAGTATTTCGGTTGATGCATGTGCCAGTAAGACTTGTGAACAACAAATTCAAGGGTCCTGATTGGACGTATATCGTTCTTGAAGACTTTGAAAGCTCAGAATCAAGTGACAGTGGTGGTGAAGGAACAAGTGCAGAACTAACTTACGAAGAAGAAACAAGACCACCCTGACTAAACAAAAGAATCCACTGAAGAAAAGGAATAGAGATAAGAAGAGCAATCTTCCTTGTCGAAAAATGCCTGATGATAGAGATACTGGGAGACCAAAGAGAAAATGTTGTAGAAGATGTTGTGCAATTTGCATATGTAGTCTAGTATTGGTGCTTATAGTATGGTTAGTCCTGATTGTAGCAGTTCCTTACCTGATGATAATAGATAAAAAGAACAATAATGAAACTATAGGGAGGACAGCAAACATGAAGGGAAATAGAGTAGAGCTAATGGCAGAAGATGATGAAGGAATTCATCATGAGATAGCTGATAACGACACTAGTTTAAATGTTTTCACGAAGTTATTGTTTCAGTATGTAGACACCATGGAAGTTAGTAATTGTTATGTCTGTATGAAATTACCTGAATCAGTAGCAGAAGGATTAACATACCATCATTTACCATTGACATATGGCATTTCATGTAGCGTATTAACAAGTTTATTTTATAGTACAGGTAGATTACAATATTACTATTCTAATATAGATGTTGTATTTTCTGAGGTTCCAATTCGCAAGAGTATGAACCCAGTGCTTAGCGCCTTAGATGCACAGTTTATGGGAGAATTTTTCTTAACAATGAAATCAATAGACTTAACACATGCATGTAGACACAATTTAACATGTTCTTTATTAGAAGAAGAGAAAATATTTTTGAATTTAGTAGAAGATAGAAGACAGGATTTTCAAAAGAAAGCTACAGAACATAAGGCTCATTTACCACCTGGGGCAGAGAAGGAGGGAAGTTACACACCTGGCAAAGCTCAAGCTGCTATGGCTCTGGATTTCGAAAAGAAGGGGAAAATTTGTCTTCATAGGTTAAAGACTGACTATAACAATGTTTTCATCGGTACCAGTGATTGTGAACATAATTTTTTAATACTGGGAGGTTGGGGACTCAAAGGAGGAACAGATTCAGTTTTTCCTGGAATCTATTATGTCTGCGGGAATAAGGCTTACTTTAGGCTTCCTGCACAGTGGTATGGAAGTTGTTACTTTGGAATAGTTTTTCCAAAGATATACCACGTAAAAAGAAACACTGGAAGCAATGAAAACAATGGTAAATTAATACGTAGTAAAAGAGCTAGTTTTTCAGAAATAATAGGTGATATATTTGGTGCATTGATACCTTCAGTGGGAATAATTCTGAACTCAAGGAAGATATGTAAATTGTCTACAGTAGTTGATCGTTTATCAACGGATACTGCTGGAGGTTTCCTAATGATTAATGCGGAAATGGTTGCGATTAGGTCTATGGTGATGCAAAATCGACTTGCTCTTGACATAATATTGGCGAAAGAGGGCGGAGTCTGTAAATTATTGAAGACGAAACACTGTTGCACTTATATTCCTGATAAGAGTGCAGAAATTGGGACGTATATTCAGAATATAACTAAACTTGAGCAAGAACTTAAACCACTGGAAGTTGATAGTGTATGGGAAAGATTGACAAATAGTATATCATCAATCGGAACCTGGTTTGCTAATATAGGTGAAGGACTTATAGGTCAAATACTAGTTCCCTTAGCAGGGATAGCAATAATAGTTCGTACAGTAGTATTTTGGTGCAAATGCTGTAGAAAGAATGGAATGTATAAAGTGACAGAAAAAGGGAAGAAAAGAAAGAGGGACGAGATTGAACTGGAAGAATGGAAAAGTGAATTATACAAAAAGATGAAGGGAGATTGTAAAAGTAGAAAAACTAAAAATGAAAATGAGAATGAAGTGGTTTGCTAGAAGTTGGCATCTGATTGAGGGTAGTTTTTGATGGCTCAGAAACGCCATCAGAGAGGGGATTGATGGGGCAAGGTTTCGCAAACGAAACTTGCTTGGACGCAATCTTACTCATAGTATTTATACTAAAATTTGTATTGTCTATATTAATCCTTGCACACATTACACGAAGAGATAGGACGCTTGCCTATATGTTTTACTAACGAATAACGCTTGTTCCTAGTCTAAAATGGCCGCTTAAGCGCTGGATTTTATCTGCGCATGTCACAACCTGATCACATGGTGTGACGTCTTTCTTTGCTTGGTGGGAATTTCTGCTTCTGCGCAGTGTGCATTAAAATAGCTGTTCAATATTCTCACATGCTTAAGCTTGCTCTTGTGTCATTAATAAATTGTCGTTTCTTAACGCAATTAATGCGGGATAGGATTTTATAATTAAATGGGATTAGAAATAAGATAAGTAGGTATACAGTGAAACGTTTTATTTGTGATATTAATATTTCCTTCTTGCACTTTTAGTAATTCATAATCTTGGGCCTGGGTTGGTGACTTGAAACTCGAGAGACAGAGTGTTCTGCGCATGTGTCCTGAATGACTGCCAAAATGAAGTCAACTTGGACGCTCTACAAGGCCATAACCTATTGACCGAAGCGGATGTACCACATTTATTAAATTTGTTGCAAAATGGATACACACAATGTAGAAAATGTATAAAATCTGTCGTGAAGACGGGTGGGAAATAAAGTGAATGTATTAATTTGAAGGGGCGGGAACGTAAATACAATAGGCTTCACAAATTAAGCTAAAATTTGTCATGGTACGAGAATCCACCTCCGGTCCCTGTCCAATCAGAAGTAGTGGTCCCATATTTTAGCAACATTAAGGGGAGGTACATGGGTGTAGAAGAGTATAATAGAATATAGCATTAGTAATTAGTTAGCTCAGACTCTCAGAACATACAGAAGAGCTCCAGGCTGCCCAGCTGATCTGTTGCTGACTGAATCCCTATCCGGAAGAGGTCCTGAGGAGGGGGCGGCGGAGTCCATTAGACGGGAGAATCGAAGAGAAATCGAGTGCCAGAGAGGGGAACGGCGCAGGCGTCGTTGTAGAGAGGTCACCAGTCCTGTCCTGGTCCAGAAGGAAGTCCTTGCTTTTCATCCTTCCAGGGTCCTATTCTTTCAAACTCCTTGGCTAAGAGTTTGGTTCTCGCACTTAGGTAAATATATGCAACCTTTAGTTGCGCTGCTGTTCCTATCTCCTCTTTTCCTTAAACACCGTCATTTATTAGCAATAATCATTCTATGGTTTCACATGGGTATTCTGATCAAATACCATGTCTTTTTCTGTATTTTACTCTGCTAAACTTTAGATAAACATTTTAAAACTTCCTGACTCTGTGGTTATTTCAGGATTATGTATTATAGTGAATGTCACTCATTTTAAACTTCCCAATTAGCAAAGGATCCATTGGTAAGTTATTACTCTTCAATCAGAAGGTAATTGGTAGCAGGGATTTTTGATATAAGAGTATATCTGACACCCAGCGTAAGTATTAGCGCAGTGTGAATGTATGGGCCCAAGTGAGTATATGGTGTATGAATGCAGTTTGCTAATATCGCGCTGGATCAATGGCATGCAGAAGTTTATGGATGAGAGATTGGAAAGCTGATCAAGCAGAGAAGTCAGCTTTCTTGAGAATCCCGTTTGATGGAAAATGCTGTTTGGAGAGCAATTAGAGAGTATGATTATGGAGGCTTATAAGAACTGCAAATATGCTCTGCCATGTAAAGGAAAGTCTTCCTCATCTGGTAAAACAGAGTGGAGCTATTCCTCAAGGTCTTCTTCTAAAAGAGGAAATGGAAGTTAGGCTGATAGAAAGAGAAGATACCAACCAATAAAGTCTTAAGTGAATACTGATTTCTCCAAACAAGTACCGGAAGCCAAGAAAAAGTCCTGACAATGATGGAGCTCTCAGTTATCTGTTGGGACAAAGAATTTCTCATTTTCTTCTGGTTTGGAAAAGGATGTTTTCAGACCGATGGGTACTACAGGTGTTCCAAAACGGCTACAAAATAGACTTTGTACATTCGCCTCCAGATGTAGGGCCTATTGTGACTCAAATCCCAAAGGATAACAAAAATAGGGCAGCTCTTCAAGAGGGAATACAGGCTCAGTTGGACAAGGTGACAATAGTTCTGGTTCCGGAGGAAGTAAGGGGCAAAGAACTTCTTAATTTCTATTCCTAGTCTCTAAGGTTTCATTCAGACCAGTACTCCACTTAAGATGGGTAAATTCGTGGGTGAAGACTATCCATTTTCAGATGGTAACTTTACAGGTGATAATCCCTATGCTTAACAAAGGCAATTTTCTTGCGGCAGTGGGTCTCCAAAACGCCTATCTTCACATCCTCATCGGAGAATCACATCAAAAATTCCTGCGATTTGCTATCGAGGACCAGCAGTTCCAGTTCAAAGTTTTACCCTTCAGGTTAAAATATTTCCCAGAAATCTTTTTAAAAAATGCTGGCTCCACTAGTGGTTTACAGGGAAGGGATCTGCATTCATTCACATTTGGACGACTGGCTGGTTCCTGGCAGGTCAAGTGATCTTCGGTCTTGATATCTGGAAAGAGTCCTCTCAGTATTGCAAGACCATGGGTTCCTCATAAATTGGGATTTGTTTCCCTTCCAGCCAATCAGATTCTGAAGATTAAGTCTCACATAATGGTTCTCATTTCTCAGGAGGCTCCAAGAATGTCATCTTGGATGCAGGTTCAAGGGGGTTCCAGCCACCACATTCTTTTTGGTTCCCTGGGCTGGGTTCCATCTGCACCTGCTTAAGAGGTTCATTCTCAGTAATTAGTGTCCAGTCTCTCTGGATTTGGTCAGAAAATTTGCACATACCTCATAAAAAAATAAGGGAACTTTCTTGGTGGCTGATCAAAGAAAATATAAAGAAAGGAGTCCCTTTATCCCCCTCACCTGTAGTGGTGATCATGACAGAGGTGAGTCTTTCAGATTGAGGAGCCTGGCTAGAAGTAAGACAAACTGAAGGTCCCTTGTAACTGGCACATAGTCAGAATTCCTTGAATTGGAGGGATGCCATAAGAAGAGCTTTAAGACATTTTTCCCATTTCATTCGAGACAGGAATGCTTTGATATGAATGGACAATCTCACAGTCAAGACCTTTGTCAACAGACAGGGAGGGACAAGATCTCACTCTTTGGACATGATCTCAGACAAACTGTTTCACTGGGTTCAAATAACAGTGCTGTCATCGAGGGGAATTCACATGCAGTGAGACCATAAGGCAATAGCAGATACTATGAGTCAAGAGATTCCTCCATTGACCCATTTTTAACTTCATCCTCGTGTTTTCAATAAACTGGTTCAGAGATGGGGGATGCCTGTGATGGATCTTTTTGTGACAGCGAGCAATCCGTATGTCCAGAGGTTTTGTTCCAGGACTCAGGAATTAGAAGCTTGGTTGGTGAACTCCTTATCATACAGATGGCTAAAAGGCCTCCTTAATGCATTTCCCCCGTTTCCCCTAATTGGATGTTTTTTGGTGAAGCTATGGACGGTGTCTATTCAGGTGATAATAAAAGCTCCATCTTGGCGCGAGCAAATTGGTATCCTCTTTTAATGAGTCTGAAACAGTCAGCAGAGTAGAATTCCTTCCCCACTGTCGTTTCCAATCTTGAGTCTGCGGATGTTACTGAACCTACACTTGACAGCTTGGAGGTTGAAAGGAGGGGTGAGATGCAGATGGGTTTATCAGATGAGCTGGCATCAATGTTACAGGCCTCTAGAAGACCTTCTACCGCCTAAATCATATGCTAAACATTGGAAATCCATCTCTGTGTGGTGTAATCAGAAGACGCTGAACCCCACAAAAGCTAGTTAGATTCAGATTCTTCAGTTTCTGAAGAATGGAGCATCTATTTTGTTTGAAAGGTACTTCCTTAAGGGTTCAATGGGTGGCCATCAAAGCCTTCAGGAGTTCTTGGGGTATTTCAAAGAATGAAGATCTGATCCTTCATTTTTTAAGTGCCTTTCTAATGTCAATCCTGATGTCCCTAAGCAGTTTCCGGCATGGGTTTGGAACTAGTTCTAGGAGCTTTAGTTAATCTTCCTCTTAAGCCTCTGGAGGAAGTGGATATTAGATTGCCACATTTCAAGATGTTATTTTTGGCTGCCATTTTAACGGCTAGAAGATTAGATTAACTTGAAGCCCGCTCTTTTAAATTCCTTTACTGTAAAGTTTTTCAGGACAGGATAGTTTTAACAGTGTTACCTTCTTTTACACCAAAAATTAACTCTTCATTTAATAGAGAGCAGGAGTTGATTTTACCAGAGATTTTTCCCGATCCTGCATTAGAGGAGGAGCAGAAACTGCATTAAATGGATGTAAGAAAGGCTCTTCTAATATACTTGCACAGAGTGTCCCCTTTCAGAATATCAGAATCTCTGTTAGTTTTGGGAATGCAAAGAAAGGAGAAAGGTCTTTTACTGCTTCTCTCAGTTGTTGGATCTCTCTGGCACATAGAGGAAGGAGTCAGGAACCCTCCCCCCACCCAGAGATTCAGGGTATATCGACCCGCAGTATGCCCTCATCAAAACTTGAGGGAGCCTCTATTATGGAGATTTGCTGTGCAGCGACTTGGTCCTCTTTGTCCACTTTGATAAATCACTTCAGGATTTCTCAGGGGAGGAGTTTAAGGATGTGTTAGGAACCAAGGTCCTTTGTTCTATGAAGTAATAGTTCATTGTCCTTTTATAATCTGCATTGTATCTCTTCAATATTAAACGCAGGGTGTGGGGAGTTTATTGCGTCCTCAGTTATCTGTCTGTATTAATGCTTGCTACTTCTCAATTTGTTATGAATTTAAGCGCAGGATGGACGAGGTGTATTGCCGCAATTGCTTACCTGGTAAATACATTACTCTGAGTCCTACTCCCTCACTTCAATTCATACATCCCTCCCACCCTCTCTTGACAATTAAGAAAACTGAGTCTAAATTGTTCTGAGCTAATAAAGAGGAGGAGCATTGGAAAGGCGGTGCTTTTATAGCATACTCACACCCACAAACACAAACCCCAAACTTCTGCTGACCTGTCAGGAAGGACCCTCTCACAACTCAGGCCACATCTTCATCATGAACTCCGTACACCCGGTAGCACCCATGGACCCATATCCCTGCCACATCTTCAACCTCTGGATCAAGACGATTGGGGACGAGCTCAAGAAAGTCCTGAACGCCTCCATCACCACAGCCTGCTTCCCTGAGGACTGAAGTGAGGCCGTTCCTGAAGAAACCATCTGCTGAGCCACCAGATCCAAAGAACTAATGGCCCATCTCTCTACTCCCTTTTGCTGCAAAGTTTCTCAGAAAGGCAATCAACCAGCAACTCACCGAACACCTGGAACACTACAACCTCCTGGACCCATCTAAATCCGGATTCTGAGTCAACTACAACACCGAGACAGCACTGATCACAGCCACCGATGTCATTAGGGCCCTTCTGGACAGAGGCGAAACAGCAGTCCTCATCCTCCTGAACTTATCAGCCGCCTTCGACACTGTCTTGCACCACATCTTGATAAAAAGACTGCATCAAATCAGATTCCAGGAAGACACTTTCAAATGGATCGCCTCATACCTCACCAGAAGAAGCCAGAGAATCTGTCTCACACCTTTAACCTCGAACCCAACAAGATCATCTGTGGTGTCCCACAAGGATGGTCCCTCAGCCCCACCCTCTTTAACATGTAGGTGACCCCTCTGCCAACTCCATCAGATCGCACAAACTCAACATCATCTCCTATGCCGATGACACCCAGCTGATCCTCTTGCTGTCAGAAGACCCCTGCGCCACTAGAGCCAACTTCCACAGATGTATGATGATGGTCGCTGACTTGATGAAGGACAACTGTCTCAAGCTCAACACGGACAAGATGGAAGTCCTCATCTTTGGGAAGAAGACCTCATTATAGAACGACACTTGATGGCCTGCTGAACTTGGCCCTTCCCCTGCCGCAATAGACCACACATGCAACCTCTGCATCATCTTGGACAGCAAGTTATCTATGCAGAAACAGGTAAATGCAGTCTTGTTCCGCCTACTTCCACACCCTACGCATGCTCCGTAAGAATTTCAGATGGCAACACCAGAAGGACTGTCACTCAGGCCCTCGTCACCAGCACGCTGGACTACGGGAACACTCTCTAGATTGGAATCAATGCATACCTCCAGAAGAGACTGCAGAAAATACAAAACTCAGTGGCAAGATTCATCCTCAGCCTCCCCAGACAGACTTACATCACCCCGCTATACTGGCTCCCGATCCAGAAGAGATGCCAGTTCAAGATGCTGACTCACACATACAAAGCCCTGCATAACGAAGGGCCAGCATACATCAACAAGCGAATGACCTTCCACAAACTGACCAAACACCTGTGATCCACCTCCCTCTTCCTCGCAGACACTCCCTGAATCCACCAAGCCAACAGCAGATGAACTCTCCTTCTCTCACCTGGCGGCCAAAGCATGGAACGACCTTCCTCTGCCCCTTAGGAACGTGGCATCGCTCCAGTTATTCAGGAAAGTACTCAAGACCTGGTTGACTGAATAAACAGAGCACCGCAAGCCAGCGAGCAACTTCAGCACCTTGATTTCCAGCGTTATACAAATCTTGATTGATTGATTAATAGCCTAAATTTAAAGGGGTGTGTTGTCTATCGAAGCAGGACTGCCTTAATTTGTCATGAACTGAAACGAGGGGGAAGTTCTTGGAGTAATGCAATTACCAGGAAAGTAATTGAGGCATGTCCAAGGCTTTGCAGAATCTTAAAATGTGACAAATGGCTGGTATTTTTTATCTCAGAATGGTGGCAACCCCATTTGAGTGTCATTCAAGGCATTTGACTCTAGACTTTCAGGAAGGAGTGTGTAGATGACACTTGAGAAGAGACCCCTTATGTTCTAAGTGAAATTCTTTTAAGAGCTGCTGCTAGTGGAAGGGGAACTGTTTTCTTGCTGATAACGAGTTAGGTAAGTAGCAGTTTTAAACTCCGCACTGAAAATGTAGCGTGGCCGGTATTTTTCCAGAGCAAAGGTGGTAACCCTACAACATGCGGCAGGTGCGCTGATTGTGCTTGAATCACTGATGAAGTCGTCCACGTGCAACAATTTGCAAATATAATTCTGCCGTGTTTTTTCCTGTTATTGAAATATACAGCATTTTTTAACAACTCTTAGTCATAAAGTACAATAACAAGAATTAGAGTGACCCAATATTACCTGGAAAAAAAACTACACTCACAATCAAACCTCCTCTCCTGGCCCTTTTTCAATTTGAGATAAATGCGCTAAATTCTTTTCTTAAAGTCCTATTTTTCCTCATCTAATATCTACATGACAATTTGGCAATAGGAGGGTGATAAACAAAACAAAAAAAGAGGAAGGAATGGTCCAGGGAAAAGTACCCATCTGTTATTTGGCAACAGGACAATGCGGCCAGGACACAGGTCCTTGCTCCTCTGTATTTGTAAAGCCGTCAACATCTTTTGTTCCTTTGAGCATTTGTTTAATTACTGAGAATTTGCACAGCTTGGCGGGAATAATTTTCCATGAAATGAAAGCTCGTGTCGCGCCACCATCTCATTTCTGCTCTTGCCAGCTCGCTCCGCTGGCTGCCCGTCCAGACGTGACTGCCATCACTGCGCAAGCGCGGTTAATGCACCCGCTACCGAGACTTCTCTTGGGCTGAAGCTAGACCGTGAGAGTTATGTTTCAGAGTCGCAACTTGCCACCGTTGCCCAGGGATTGGCATACCCAGCATCATGTCTTAATTGTTCACAGTCAGTTAAATATATGCATTTGTTCTCAGGGCACAAGTGCTAAAAAAAGAAGTGGGGGGACTAACCTAGTTAATCAGTATGCAAGTGGCATCGCAGCGCGTGGCATCGCGGCGCGTGACATCGTGGCGCTTGGCATCACAGCGCGTGACATCACAGCGCGTGACATCACGGGAACCGGCATCACAAGAAGTGACATCAGATCTTAAGGACTCACATATATGTTTAGCAGGTGTATCATGAGTACATTTGAGCACATTTCGAGCATACTTGCAAACCCTCCTGACTTAGGCAGAAGATTCACACTTTTGTAGGCTACACATAAAACAATGTTACCTTTTATCAGCGTTAAGTTTTCTCTAGCCATAGTGCTTTAAAAGAAATAGTGATATATAAATTATTACAACGCCTCCTCAGGGGTATAAGCGCTATATAAATGCTATTTATTTTGTGCCAATGCTGGGAAACATCAACACATCTGAAGTTTCTACAGTGCATGCATATCTCCTAAACAGAGCCTGAACAAAGTTAAAAGCTGCCTCTCTTCAGTATGTGTGAAGTGCTAACAAGGTGTGAGCCTTTGTTTCCCCTCTGCTGCATTTGCATCAGATGTGAGGCTCCTGACTGCTGCCAGCCAGGAGACTACAGCAAAAGGAGGCCTGATGACCCCTCCGATTCGGCCTTTGTTATGGGCCCAGCAGGAGTCAGAACTAAGAGAGCCCCGTCCCCGCCTGCACGTTGTTGCAGATAGAAAGCAGATAACAACGTGCAGGCGCTGCAGGATGTGTCCCGGTGTTTGTAAATTACACCGGGATGAATTCAGCATATTTTACAGTGGGGCCACACTTCTTGGCAGGGTGGACAGCGTTCACCCTGTGAAAAAAGTGGGGGGATGCCGTCCACCCGCCTGTACCCCCGACTCGTGCCCTGTTTGTTCTGAAGCAGAGATGCTAGCATTCTTTGGACTGTCTTTGTGAGCTGATGACTATTGGGTCTTTAGTTGTACTATGTGTGTGCAACATTTTTGTTAAAACGCTGTAATCTTGTATCATTTCTCAAGTTTGCATCACACTAAGGGGTATATTCACAAGAACGTGCGCTAAACATCTCCAAAAAATGTTAACGCAACTTTACACATCGCAGTCTATCGCGGGAAAATAACCCCATGTTAACGTGGAATTCACAACACGGCGGTTCCATGCGATAGTTTTCCAAAAACGCGGCCAATGTCCGCGATACAACCACCGCGACGGAGATAAAAACACAAACCCCAACGCAAAAAAACATGCGATGAGCCCATTCGCGATGAGGAAAGCAGCGATAAGCAGCGCCAGGCCCGCGACACACACACGGCAGGCAGGAATAAGCACAACAAAACCAGGAAAAAGGAAGAAAAACCAAACAGAAAACAACAGCGAAGCACAATGGAGGCAGTCGGAGCAAGTACACAACCCCACAAGCCCCATTGGCAACTAAACATTGTACATGGCAGTCCATCGTGGACAAGGTGAATGCAGCCGGAGAGCGGAGGAGGACAATGGAAGAAAACCAGAACATCTGGAATGATGTGAAACGCAAAAACAAGCAGAAACACGCCAACAACCAGAAGGCAGCAATGCACACCGGAGGTGGGAGTCCAGCGCCACACCAGGAGCTGGATGACATGGAGGAAATGGTGTCCACCACATCAGTCTGGAGATGGTGGCAGGAGTCGGGGACTGGAAACTGCTAAAAATCAACAGACACAACAGCAACAGGGAGAGGAACGACCAGGGACTGGGGGGACGGGGGGAGATGGGCACAATGGCACACATGCACAATTAAGCACAGCACAACGGCAGACAAACCATGCCCAAGAGTAACAAGAGCACAAGTCACACAAGTCGGCAATATCACACCACTGACCAAGCACACGAGTGAAAACCACACTACCTGAAAGGGAGAAGGGTGAGCCAAATCAGAGCTGAAGAGCCATCTGACACACAATGCAGCACACACACATAGGAAGCAGAGCACCCCAACATCGAACACAAAGTGGTACGAACACCAACATTTGCACAACCGAACACAGGACACAAGTGCACCCGCTTGTGGCCGGTAAATGGCCATACGCATCTAGCAAAGCACGAAACAGGGACATGATAATGCACAAGTACAAACCGACAGCCCTGATGGGGTAGCAATGCATGTATGGCAGGGACCCAGATAGGCCGTGACACACACATTTGCATACATATCAACACTCATCACAGTTGGAGACAAGTGAAGGTGCGGAAACTTCATCAACAATTGCGTGTCAGTACGGCCAAGAGAAGTGCCACAACATGCAGACCAATGCAGCAGCATGTCTGAATGAGGAACGTTGCAAAGCGCCCATGTCCACCCTGGGGGAGTCCAACACCCACAAGTCAGTGCCAACGTGCGTTGGTTGTCCGCGCATGTATCCGGAGTCCAGGCCAATGCAGCCATGTCCACTGTCGTCTTGGGACATGTGACCAGATCCCCAACATGCAACCAGGCGTCGGGACACGTGCAATGGGTCACATTCAGTTGTGGCTGCAGGTACGTTGTCACTCGTCCATGAACGCGAGTGCAGCAGCGTAGGCCAACACTTCCAATAATAGCTCGTTGTCGACTAGATCTAACATGTCGGCGACGTAACCCATCAGCTGTCCCGGACAGATGTGCTGACTCCAACCCCTGGCCCCAATTGACACTAAAGCCCAATTGGGGAGCGGCTCAATGTGGTCACTGCACACGACGAGTCGTGCAATCTCCCATGTCCAGTTGCCAGCATGCATGCCAATCATCCAGGCATGCCATAAACGGGCATCACGGTGACACTCCAGGTCATGGGCCAACAGGGGACGCACACACACGTCGAAATCCAGTTCAGCTACCGTTACGTTGGAGAGGCAGACATCCATGGTCCACTCGAATATGCACGAGCGACAATGCAACACAGGCTGAACGCAGGTGACGTTGGCAAGGCGGAAGCTTAGCCGGTAACTGATCCGCAGCACTGCCGATGGCAGTGCCCCCAGTACATGCAGCAGACGTGCACGGTACCGGTCCACGTGATTGGGGTTGTGCATGTGTCCGGGATGGTCTGCCATTGCGTCAGTGGCTCTGCTTGAAGCGGCACTGTGCTGACCCGCGCCAGTCCTGTGGATGAAATGCCACAGCCCGGATCAATGAGCAGTGTCTGTGTGCAACGGGTGCAGGCCTGGGATGGGGTGGGAGTACGTGTGAAGGCCATTTCATGCACGCTAACTACGACCAAGGACTTCTGTGTGTGGGATGTGTACACGTTGGTCTCACGTCGGGCAGTCCGTAGTGTGGGAGTCATCAGCAAATGCTATCGTATCTGTCAGGGGGTGCTGGGCACATGCAAGTCCCAGCTCGGAGCTGCAGATGTTCTTCCGCCTGATAGTCCAGACAGAGGACCTTTCATCCCTACAGTCAGTTTACCATCTGCTTGCATACAGGAGATGTGCAGAGGCCTGTCGTGGGTGGGGCGGGATGTCTGCGACCCAGGGAATCATGGATGATATGCTGAGCACGTGGCACATGAGCGGCCTCACTGTGTGTTACGTTGCCTCACAGCTGCTCCTCCCTCCCACGAGCCCCCACACTTGTGTGCGCTGCGCGGTTGCATCACGTGCACTCCTACGGCACACCATTGTCATGCCTGTCTGCGCATGTCCAGCGGCATGCCAACAACACTGTGATGCTGGCCGTTGAGGGTGTGCTGCCACGTGAGTGTAGGCAAATGGTCTGGACAGGGCGGACACAGGTGTACAGTCCATGGCTGGCTGTGATCGCACTGCGATTGAGGCCAGGCATCTGACTCATGCAGCCGCAGGACTGATACACACAACACTTGGCATGTATGAGCCAAGACCCCGAGCGGACTTGCGCTCCTACATCTCCCCATACGTGCGGCCCCGCCCTCCGGGTGCATGCTACATTGCAACATCGACAACTGTGACCCTGTTGGCGACAACACTCCAACACAGAGACACGCTTACCGCACTTCCTGCTCAAGGCCAGACCAGAGCCACGCCCTGACCCCCCTGCCAAACCAGCACACCCCAGCACTGACCTGACGTACGCCAGCCCAGCACATGCCGCTTGTGCATGCAGGGGGGGCAGACAAAGCTACATGTCCAAGGTCTTAGCCATTGCTGAGGTGACATGATATCGTCCGCTGAACACAGCACACTGCGATGTTGCAGGGCTCGGGCCCATCATGCTGACATAATGACCACACGGACACCCTTGCTTAGATGGTGTGAATGGCTACGGGCATGTGTGCCCGGCCACTTTTATTAGCAGGCTCACATGTCGAGTGACACCTGTGTTGGATGTGTGTGGGGTGTGTGTACACCAGCCGGCATGGAGTGCTTGGTGCAGTCAAAAAACTACAACAGTGTACATCGTAAAAGACACAACCATTCAACCATAAAGGCCCCATGACTTGAGCTGCACAGAGTTAGTGGCCCCGGATGCACAGCGTCCGTCACGGGCCTACCGACACGGGACGCTGACTTGCGGTGTACTGGGGCAGGGTCACGAGAGCAGAGCAGGTTCTCGTAGATGTCAAAGGGGGGTGTCGCGGAGTGTCTCGGTGGACAGTGGAAGGTGTACCCCCAGAGCATGATGCAGAGGGCAGAACCACGCTGAAACAGTCACTATGGTGGAGATGAATGGAACAGACACATCTCGAACACCAAGTCCGTCCCAGCTAGATGATGATGCAGACAATCCCCAGGCCATGGACTCAGACGCCACCAAAGTTCAACCAGACAGTGCCCATGACTCATTGCGCACAGAGTTAGTGGCACCAGTGCTGATAGGGGATGCCGCCTGCGATGAGGCGTGGCCAATGGTGTGAACTCCTCCATAAATTACCCAAGACACAGTTCCACATGTGGGACCTACTGGACCGCAGTGTAGGCCTGAGGCAGCATCAGCAGGGGCCCTCATCCAAGTGTCGCCGGCATACGTTGGATGGTCCCATCCGGCCTGCGTAGTTCAGGTTCAGTGGCACCACGGGACGCAAACTTGCGGTGAATAGGGTTAGTGGCACCAGGTCAGTTGTTGCTAGTGTTCGGTCACCTCCGTGACGAGGATCCAGCTTTCATACAGACTGAACCGCATCGTCCTCTTACTCCTCTCCATGTGTTCACTGGTATGGACTCTGCCGTCATGAATCACGACTAAGTGCTGGATGTGGGACCTACTGGATCGCAGTGTAGGCCGGGGGCAGCGGTCAGCACGGGCCCACAGACACGTATCGTGTGCTTGCGATGCAGTGTTTGGGACACTGATTGAAGGGAGTTCAGTGATATAAACGCGGCAATTAACATTTGGTCACTGCCATTCTGAACTCAAGACACAGTTCCACATGTGTGACCTACTGGACTGCAGTGTAGGCCTGAGCCCTCATCCAAGTGTCACCGGCTTGCGTTGAACAGGGTTAGTGGCACCACGTGTCACAGGCTTGCATTGAACAGGGTTAGTGGCAACACGTGTCGCAGGCTTGCGATGCAGACTTTAGCTTCACTGATCGGAGGGAGTATAGTGATGTGGACGCTGCCACAGACTTGGGGTCACTGCCATTCAAAACTCACGACTCAGTACAACATGTGCCAACAACTGGGCCGAAGAGTACGCCGGTGGAGTATGTCAATGAGAAAGGAGAACTGTGGGCCAGCGTCGTGGAGGCCAGCGATGGTCTGCGGAGGCTGCAAAGGTCACAGGACTGGGGCTTGGAGCTTGCAACGGCACGTGGTGGGCCCTCTTTGACACACACCGGTGTCGGCAGGTGAGCGGAGCCTCCTTGGTGCGCTGGGGCAGGCATGACGGGTCTGGGGACCAGCGGCCCGGGGTGCAGCAGGCGCACAGGGACGCAGGCCCCGCCGCGCATGGCGCCGGCCTCGGGCGGGCTGAGAGGTGCCACCCTGGCAGACACGTTGGCCATTCCGAATGAGAATCACGCCCAGTGCGACGGGCTTTTCATTCACACCCCTACGCAGGCCTGGCGTACGCAGGGCCAACCCACTCTGCGCATGCAGGGGGGGACGTAATGTGCGACATTTCCGCGTTCTGCCCCACAGCCTGTGGTGACATGGTAGAGTCCACTGGCCAATACACTCCATGTACCAGCAGTTAATGTCCACATGGCCATTTCCGTGGTCTGCACACTGAAGTCTGTCCGGCACATCCATGCCACACCTGGCATTGGGTAGGTTCTCATTCATTAGTCAATTGCCGCTCTCGCATATGCCTGATCTAAGCCTCTCCTCACATTCTGCTATTGTGTGGCTGTGGTGGCATGCCGTGGCTGGGTTGTGTGCATGGCAAGCCCAGGTTCCCAATGGAGTCGTGTTGTCGTGTCTGGTCGGTTGGCATGTTGTGTGGCATGTTGCATGTAGTTTTGCTGCGTGCCCATTGCCAGTGTCATGAGTTGCATGACTGTGGAGTGGAGGTGTGTGGTGTGTTCATTTGGTACTTACCAACGAGCAATGCATTTCCATAGGTGCCATCCTGGGAGCGCTGGTTGATGATGGACTGTCGGGAGATGTATGACTCATGCACACTGCCTGGGGAGTTGGCCACAACATTGTTGAGGAGTCCCCGGGGGTCCACTATTGCCTGCACATTGATGGAATGCTTGTGCTTTCTGTTGCGGTAGTTGTGTGCAGTGTCGGCAGGGGGCACGAGGGGTACATGTGTGCAGTCTATTGCCCCCAACACGTAAGGGAATCCAGCTATGGCGTAGAAGCCTTGCTTGGTCTCCCGCTGCTCCTGCGCAGTGTGGGTGAAGTGGAGGTGCTGGGGTATCAGGCTGATGATGGCATTCAGGACAGGTGTGATGGACTTGTATAGAGCTGGCTGTGAGACTCCTCCGACTCTGGCACTTGTGGGTTGGTAGGTACCAGAGGCCAACATGTGCAGCACAGCCGGCAGCTTTGTCTGCGGAGGGATGTTGGTTGTCCGCTGTGTTGGTACCGTCAGCCAGTGGGCGCTGTGGGTCAGGATGCGGGGGATGGTTGTCCTTTTGGGCCTGTAGTGGGCAATGTCCTCCTCTGGCGTTAGGTCTGTGCTGCTGGTGCGTTTACGGTGGGTCCGCTGTCTTTGTGTACGTTGCCTCTGTGGTGGTCGGGGGGCGGGGCGGGTCCTGGGGTTGGTGGCGGGCCTGGGGGTGGTGGCGGTGGGTGTTGTGGCCCTCATGGGTCTCCGAGCTGCATGATCATTGGCTCCATGGCATCTGTGGGTCTTCAGATGTGGCTCTTGGCTGGGCTCCCTTTCATGCTGCAGGTAGTCGTCCTGCTTAACACCAGCAAAAGGCAGGTGTTAATTCCCTGCTGCTACCGTGGCTTTTCGCCTGTTTTTGATTCGCATCGCAGATCTGGCAGTTCTTTGTGAAAGTGGTGTAGTGGTGTTTTCGTGAGTTTTTGCACAGGAATGCCTACTCTGCATCTCATTAGGGTTAGTTGGTGGTCTCACCTGTGGAGATAAATTTTGAGGCAGTTATCGCAGGAATACTGGCGATGTCTGCAGTTTGCACCCGCTTGTGAATGGGGCGTTAAATCTATCTCCACTTTTGATGCGTTAAGGTGGCGATAACTTGGCGATAAGTCCTTGTGAATATGCCCCTAAATGTGAAAATTTTTCGCCATTATGGATCTCGTAAAGTTTTGTCTGATTTTTGCCTGCAGAAGACTGGTTCGAGTAGAAAATGTCTTGCTTTTTTACTCGAGCAATGCATTTTCTCCTGAAGAAATCTCCTGTCATTAGCTCGCATGCCTTGTCTCGAGAAAAGGTATTCTGGCAAAATATATTATGCGTAGTGCATGTCATTTTGCAAAAACTATACATCGTTCACTAAAATCAAAACTGCTGTGGCAACAGGACTGTAGAAAATGCTGCTATGCATCCGAATCTATACGTTATAAGACACGTAATATAAATGTTGCCTAACTTGACATAGTCATTCTGACCCTCTGTTGGAACGGGAAAGTCCCCTGTATAGTGACAAACCTGCGCCCCCTATCCTGAGTGCCCCCCAGCTGCATGGTATCTGGAACCCTGGCACTGATTTGGTCATAAGTGAACACAGAACATGCATGTTCATCGTGACTTAAGCCTGTCTCATGGATTTGGGTCTAGTAGTCTAGATAGACCGGAAGGGGAGCACCAACAGCTACCCTCGTAATCGTAAAGGGCAACTGCCCTTACCAAGATTTACATGGTATGACTGCAGTGATTGCAGAAGACCCATTTTGTATTTTATACTAATCAGTATTGTGAACCGGCCTTCTTACCTGTGTCACTGAGTGGTGTCTACAGGCCCACTCATGCACAGTTCAGTGGCTGTGCATTTAACTTGCTTTGGCCTACATGGTAAAAGTAGTGCCTTACAGCACGTGACTTCGTACGTATGCTGTGTTGCATGTGTGTGTGCATAATAAATGTGGAAAATAATATGGAGGCCTGTCCTGTCCTAGGGGAGGTAAAGTTAAAAGGAGAACAGGTAGCATAAAAAGTTCATACTATGGTATACCACGGTATGAATTTCACTCACCCTTTATGCTACCTGTTCTCCTTTTTATTTCTTTTAAACACACAGGTTCGGAGCACTTATGGGTGAAATGTGGCCATCTTGCCCTGAAGAAATTGCCTGTAATTAGTAAATGGCAATGAAACATGTCGGCCATTCTGGTTAAAATGGTCTAAACATGGTATGTTGTTTTTAATCCTGAGTCGGGACATTAATAATTAAAGACAGTTGCTTATTGCCTTTCGTAACTCATTTTTAAAACCTTTTTCTTGTGAGGAAGAATTCTCATCTTCCTTTAAGGGTACCCAAGGGTGGATTGAGATGTATGTTACACATAAACACAATTAAATAGTCAAATGCACACACACAACATTCGTCTGTACTTGTTCGGGTGTTGGTTCCTTCCTATGCATAGGAAAGCTGCCGATGATGATAAAGTGAGCAAATTGGTGAGAACCTGCCAATTGCTCCTTGGTGGTTGCTTACGCGAGGCGCTTGCTATCCCTTTTTTATGTAGATTGTCTACTTGCAATTTTTCTTTCCCTTGGCACTGGACCTGTTTCTTGAAAAACATAACACACACGGGGGTTGTTCCTAGATTAATACTAGAACTAGTTCCGCCTTGAATATAGAATAGGGGGACACCATATTTTAGAAAGTGCATTAAATGTGTGTGTCATACCAAGGCTTTTTTGTTTTGTTTGATGTATTCCAAGCAACCTTGTACAAAATGTGTAGACTAACTCCCAAGAAGAGTAATTGAATAACAAACAACATGTACAGTGTATGCCCAGAATGATGTTGCAAAAACAAATGTATTATATGTGAGTATTCAAAGCGAGCAGAGACAGCCTTAAACGTCTAAGATGCAAAACTAAGGGAGCACCAAAGTGGGTTCAGAAGGGAAATCACTACACCCCCTCCTTAGTTGTGAAAGCAACTTGGCTACTAACAAAATAGTAAAAATCACAAGCCAAGCAATTTCAATGTGATGCTACTATGTATAATATGAAAAAATAGGCTTAGTAAAAACGAAATTGAAAATATAGAAAAGGGGTTGAATTAACTGGAAAAGGAGGCACCTAAGATTTCTTCCATATAGTCATTGTTTACTAAATCCAGAATGGATTAAGCTTCTGCAGATGATGATTTCACAAAAGTCCCATTCAAAAGCTCCAAAGAACAGATATGATCCTTGTATCAGCCGGTGCTGAGGAAATATCTTCTTGTGCTGCATCCGTGTTACTAGAGCCAGAGTTCGAAAGTCTAGGAGCTGAAGCATCCATCTCCCAAGAAGGGAATGGCTCATAGCAGGCATCTTGAATCAACTGCAAGTTCATGGGACAACTCAGAAAATGGGTTGTTATCGTAATCATCAATGGGTCCATGTTTGTAGGAACAGTCAATTGCTTTGCAAGACAAATATTAAGTGCCCATTGTAAGGGACACCATAGGCAATGAAACACAGGTTGCCTGCAGGTAAACCAGGCGGGTCTGAAAGACAATGACCAGCCAGTGTACAGTTCCTGGAGCAGTGAGGCTCCAAAGAATTGCATCATTCGCTCATAGCACAGCTGGACCGGTAGTAATTACATTACCAGTGGGCTTCGAAATGGAACATTCATTGTGGAGCAGCAAAGCAGAACCAAAATGCCGCAAGTGAGGAATAATACCAAGGGTATGTCTCCAAAAACACTTGAAAATAGAGAATGAATAAAGGCCGGTATTACTCCAAAGATTATCTGGAAGGTAAGCCAGTCCCGATTACTTTAAAAAAGTGTGCTACCTGCAGTATTGGAAGGATTAAAAATGTGATGCAAAAGCTCAAAAAATGGTGTGGGAGGTTAGCGCTTAAAAGCTACTGTATTTCGCTGGATGTCCTTGCAACCTGAAGTTCAAAGGCTTCTCGGGCCGATGTTAATGCCAGGTCCTTTTGAAACAATAAGACTTTGAGTCTGCTTAGCTTGTTGAAATCGGCCTTCAAAGTTGGAATTAGAGGCCACAAGGAAACATCAGAATCCTTGTGCGTTGGAGGAAAAAGCACGTTATTAGAGATAGTCACTATCTGTGAAACAGAAAGGACATACGGAATACTGGCTCTCATCCCACAACAATCTTGGTCATTTACCATTAAATAACTTCCATTGGAAAGTACAATATCCCAAGGGAGAATTCATGGTGCTTGTTTTCCTTTTAGAAAACAGGCCAAATTAGCTACCAAAGTGTTACATGTTTCGTGAATTGTAATATGTTTTTCAAACAAGCGAGTGGCCGACAGAAGAATCACATTTATTTCCAGTAAGGAATACTAATCTGTCTGCTCATTCACATTGGTAATCAAAGGGAAGTGACCACAATTCGTGAATAAAGCTCCCTCCCAGGGATTCATATCTTCCTACTGGAAAATGTTTCATGCAAGATGTGAACTGAAATGTTGAAATTGGCAAAGATACTATGCCATGAATTAACCACACTGCGGAAGGTGTTTCAGCTACTGTGAAAGGCAGTTGCTCTACCTCCTTGATTTGTAATATTGTGTAAGTAGCATTCATTTTTTGCCATGAGTCGATGTTTACATGTCAGGTTAAAAGGCAAGAATAGGTGTGTAGAATCTAAATAACGCCAAGGCACTCAGCCAGATTTTAACTACTGAAGTGCCCAACTAAATTGCTTAATAGATCTAAGCAGACTTTGCCCATGGTATAATGAAGACATGTCATTTTGCATAATATCAATAACAGACGACATAATGTTATTCAAGTTGCAAATGCAAGAAGACAACATATTAATGCTGTTATCAACAACAGCAAGTACTTTATCCAAACTATCTTGATCAATTTGTTTTAAACTTGCAGCAGTTTCTATCTGTGATAATTTCCAAATTTCTTTGTAAATGGAGTAAGTAAATCTTTTAGAACACGGAGACTAAGGACCCAACAAGAAGTCTGGCAGATCCATGTTATCTGACAGGAGCGAGAGATGTTGTTTAACTGCAGACAGTGTGGAATGTTCCAACCGTTGTTGGAACAATTTTCCTACCAAATAGGTGGTGACAATCCCTGAGTGTTGATATTGGGAATAACAAGGGTCCGGTCATCTTGCTTTAAACTCCGGTGTGGAGTTAAAAAAACACGCATAACAACCATAAGATTCCCTTGGGCACAATAACGCCCGCTTGGACCGAAAAGTGTGGAGTTGAATGTACCGTTCTGCACCATACTATTGAGCTGTTCTTCTCTGTAATTAGTTAAATGTTGCCAATTATCAAATCAGGCAGTATAAGGAATATGATGTGTATTCATGTCTTTATTTTTAGCATGTCCTAGACATGTAGTCTGTTGAACTGTGTCATTTAGAAAAAGCATTTGTGTTGGAATTAAGCACTCTCTAAATAATTTGTCTATTCCCTGAATCTGCCAGTGTTTGGTACCCAAAATTGATTTCAATTCAATGGTATCTTTCCAATACTCATAGTTTTTCAAAGCTAATTGTGTGACAAAGGAATCTGTATGAATTAGCTTGGTTTGCGTTAGCATATATATCCATGGTGGTGTGGGGAGAAGTTTATGATAGAAAGATTTTGGGTCTGATGAATCATGGCCAGAGAAATATGTGAATTTATCCCTATATGTTTTTAAATTCTCTTCTGGGGCACTTGGACAATATTCCCATTGTGAGTAATTAAAAAGTGCATTAAACACTAGCTTTATGTAAATAATGATGTGTGTAATGATTGTAACAGAACATTTCACCATAATTAGTAGAATTGAGGTACAAGTCCTCACTTTCAAAAACACTATAATATTTCAGCTCAAAGAGCATGAAGTTAACAGTGTCAACATCCCAGTCATCAGAATGTAATCCAGGTATATAAACATCACCCATAGATGCCTAAATACAAAGGTAATCTGTAGAATTTCTGTAAGTCCGCAAATATCATAGGTACCTTATCCCAAACAATTCCATTAGATACTGGGACAGCTGAAATGTTCACAAGGGACAGGTCTCTTCTCAGTTTATGTGAAGATGAGTGAGGCGTTCACACCTCATCCACCAGTTCTGTGGCAGAGAGTGCTGGAAGAGAATGGTCATTAATTAGCAAGAAGAAAACAGTCATAAATCCAATCCAAAGAAATAGGAAAACCAAGGAAAGTATTATCCAAACATATATCCAAGGAAGGACCAGATAATTATGTTTCAGCCATGAAAGGAAAACACAGGTAAGTGTAGGCAGAGTGTCTAGAATGGTGGAAGTGTCAAAAGAGTCAGATGAAAAATCATCTGTTTCTACAAAATAATGAGAAGCAGTTTGTTGAAAAACATATGCCAAAGGTGTAGAAAAAGAACTACTAGATTCCATGAAGGGTGGATCATTATAAACAACATCATCTGCCAGAGATGCGTTAGCAAGTACAGTACTCATTTCCGTCCTATAGCTGGCATCTGTAGTGGCATTAGGAATTTACTGAAGTTCATTTACTGCCCCTACCCCGCTGGGAAGCAACAGCTTCGATGTTGTAGACAAAATTCCTGCGTGGTAGCGAGAGGAGTTAGGGAACTTCTTAGGAGTCATCGTGGCCTACTGTTTAGAATCAGCCACATGATGTAATTTTACTTGATCAATGGAGACAAAAAGATTGTCTTTACAACCAGCAAGCGGTGGGAATATTATGGTTCTTGTACCTTAAACATCAAGGACTTGCACCGGTGTACGGTATAATGGGCCAAATTCCTTCTCCACCGCAGTCTTCGCACAAACGAGATCCCCAACTTGTGGAATCCATCCGGAATGTGATGGCTGCTCCCTGATTCCAGCAGAGGTAGACATCTTCATTTGTTTGTTAGCTTGGTTATCAATGAAATTTTGTAAATCCTGTAAGACAGCAGAACAATCATTTACATCAAAGGGTGTGGCAGCCGCCATGATGTCTGGGCCGTCAAGGTCTGGAACATACATTTTGATGCCAAAGAGGACCTCGTATGGGGTCCAGCCACCCAGAGATCATTTAGGGAGATTATTAAGTGCTCTTTGTACCCCATATATGTGATGGTTCCAGCTACATCCTGAGCCTAATACTCTAGCTGTTAAGGATTGCTTTAAGTCACGGTTCATCCTCTCAACCACTGAATTTCCCTCAGTATGATAGGGGGAGGAGTAATGCACCTCTACATCCAGCAAAGGCATATAATCCCTATATGCTTTCAAGGCAAAAACACGGCCATGATCCGAGTGGAATGTAGTGCTTGCATAAGTTCCGATAAAGATTTGCAAATCTTTAATAATGGTGAGAGCATCAGCCAAACGCTGTGGGCACACACAGAGGAATCTACAGGGCTCAATGACAGCTTGGTATTCTAATTGTGATAGTATTTCTCTAACAGGTGCCTTAGCATCCCGTTTGATTGGGTATTGTGGTTGCACTTGTTGGCTGGACGTATAGGTATGATATGATAAGGAGACATCCCAGCTGACATGATTGCGGTATAACGCCAGGGCTTGTGCAAGAGCCCTTTCAGCTAATTAGGCTTGTTTAACTTCATCAGGTACAAGCCCAGAAAATATTGGTATTATTACATCTTCACCCTGTGGAGATGTGCGTACAAACTCGAGGGGCCAATCGACCACCGCTAAGAGAATGTCATATGATAATGTTAAATATTCCCAGAATATTACTCGTATGGAGCACTGTATGTCACCTTCATTTTTGTATATCCAAATCATATAATCTATCCAGAGGGCCTACAAGTCGATCTGGGGTTTCAACTGCACTATATTTATCAGCTGCTTTCACTACTAGAAACTCCTGGCGAGTTCTCAGTTTTAGTGGCATATTTTAGAGCCACAACTTTCATTTTCTGAAATCGTAGTTTAAACTGTTTCTCTTCCTTCTTTATCTTCACGTCAGGCTAGTGTTGTGAGTCCTTTTTCAGTTTCACATACTCCTCCTGTCTGTGCTCAGAATGCCCTCCTCTCTCATATTGTTTATCCGACTTCGGGTTTGGCTTGACAGTGTCCTTGTTGGAACTAGGTGTGCCAAGATGTGTTTTATTTGGTCTGACCCCCAAATTATTACAACCTATAGAGGTGTACACCTCAGCAATAATTATAGGTAGCTCACGTTCTTGGTCAACTAGTGCAACCTGTGTGAGCCATTGGTGTATACCCAAAGATGTTGCTTCGCCTTTAATGATAGCTAGAATCATTGACCATGCGTGATGGTATATACTGCAGCAAAAACTGTGCCACAATTGGTGCAGTCACCATTCCATAGGTAAGCACATAGTGAATATACCATGTTTATCTTGTGGTCCCATAAGTAGAAACATGGCTTCAATCTGATTAATTTGTTAAGCTATCCAAAATGGAATTTCGTCACGTTTTTGGGCACTTCAGCCATAATTGCATTAATAATTACAGGGCTAATTTGTGGTACAGCGGTAACTGTGGTTGTGCTGCTAGAATTGCCCATGCTGGGACAGCCATCAAAGTGCCCAAAACATATTGAGTAAATCAGCTATATAGTCTTATTGAACCATTATATAATGGCAATAGCTCATTAGCATTGAGATTTCGAACATTAGGGTATGGTGTATAGCCAGCTAACACCGGCCATGTGGCCCTTCATTACTAAGGGTCCATTGCGGTCATGGTCCAGCACATGTATTAGGGCGCCTCAGAACCAATTTTGATGTTCCCAAACAGATAATGGTATTTCTAGCTGCTGAATGATATACTCTGTATTAAGCGTGGGTGCAACGTCAATGTATGTATGAAATGTCTGTGTGTTAGCATCCACAGCTGGAAAAATGACCCAACAATGAAAGACTTCCAATCAATAGGCATTGTGGGCTTTAACACGAATGTTACATCACCACTGACAGTGTCAAGTCCATGTCAAGCCAGATGGACATGGACAGCAGTTCTGCAGTTATCAGCTATTGGTATAGGCTGTGGCGCCGCCACTACTAATAAAGTAAAGGAAACAGAGCGGAAACACTGACATGGGAATCCTTTTAAAGGTTCAAGCTTGCACAACAAACAGACAAAAATATAGGTACTTCCTAAAAATACTGAGGAAGATTAATCCCTAAACCAAGGATGTCTCTGGTAGAGGTGTATAGAGTACTAAGGGCACACATAAGAACTACCCAAGAGATCTATTATATAAGTACCTGTTGGTAGCGCCGTGTTGCATGGATTCTGCTGGTAAGGCAGAACTGTTTGTAAGGATGAAAGGACATCAGGGTGTAGAGACTGAGGGGCATATTTACAAGCCCCTTGCGCCACTTTTGCGCCACTGTTGCGTCACGCATGTGACGCAGCGGCGACGCAAACCATGCGCCGCGTTGCACTATATTTACAACGTGACGCATCTAGGGAGATGCGTCACGTAGTAAACCCTTGCGCCACATGAAACCTGCGTCAGGTTTCATGTGGGCGTACCGGCGCAGGGGGCGTTCCGGCGCAGGTATGCCTCGGAAAAGTGACGTAGTGAAATCTACAAGATTTCACGCAGTCACTTTTCCGACGCTGGTGCGTCAATCCTTACGCCTGCTCCAAGCAGGCGTAAGGATTGACGCACCATGTTAGGGATAGGGAAGGTTGGAACAGTGCTGGAGTTGCGTCGCGCTTGCGACACCACTTCAGCACTGCGCCAACCTTCCGCCGGCAGATGCGTCACGCATCTGCTTATCTCTGCGCCACGATGCGCCGCATTGTAAATGCGGCGCATCGGACGTGGCGCAAGGGTAAACTTGCGTGACGCATTTTCCTGGCGCATCCCTGCTGATATGCAGGGATGCACCAGGGTACGTAAATATGCCCCTGAGTCTCTCTACAATGTCAGTACCTGTCAGCCCAATCTAGCTCACAGTGCCTCACCTGAACTCATAACATTTGCAGGGTGACAGGTGATTTCGACAACCTCGAACATGACCCTCTAGTCCCCAAGGGAACCATGGAAACAGATCCTAACCTTTTGTTACTCATGTACTCACTCATATATGCCGGTAGTAGACATAAGAAAGACATGAAGAAAGTTTACAATATATTTATTACAATTATTTAAGTCTATTCTGAATAAGGCTCCCAGTTTTCCGTTTTTACTGATTTTTACAGATAAATACAGACAGAAAACAATGTGTTTCCTGTCTTTATTTATTCTTAAAAACTGAAAAATACTGAAAATTGTGCTTCTTGTGAGAGACTCTCCATGTTGTCTTTCATGAACTCCAGCCAAAACCTGAACAGATAGACAGCATAAGGAGTTTAAAAACAGGATGATATTTCCTTAAATACAGATATGCTAATATATATTTGTAGTATAATGCTAATATGTACCTGTGGGTGTAATTTTATGTTATATGTGGCTTCTTTATTTGCTAAAACGTGATAGGCATCCACGTATAAGTGCATATGTAAGAGTTAAACAAATGTAGAAATATACCATTTTGTGACCCCATTTATTCTCAAAACACAAAATAAATATGGATAAATACCAATAAGATGGGCAAAAAATAAATATGGATAAATACAGACAGAAATGTTAAAAAAAAAAAATACCATAAAACCGATGCTGTACGTAACCTCCAGTCCCCCTGCAGAGCCCCCAATGTATGTATATATATATATATTCACTGAAAAAACCATAGGTTTCAGGCACGTTATAGTTAGAAATTAGCATTTAAAAAACCTTAGAAATTCACTGAAAAAACCATAGGTTTTAGGGAAAGTTATAGTTAGTTGGACATTGCACTCATACAAAACCCGTGAAATTCCCCCGTTATAGTTAGTTCAGCTAACTATAACTCGCGCCCCCGCAATGCACTGCTGATGATGTCACATATTACATCACTCATGACATGGTCAGTGACATCACTGATGACCTCCCAACATCTGCACAGCCCCGGGGAGGAATATATATATTATCTACTGGCGGTCGCCAGTAGATAGTTATAGTTAGGACCTATTTTCCATAGGAAATTCACAACATTCTATTTCCAATAACTTTGGCGCCGGTTGACGAATCTTCGCGAAATTTTCAAAACTTATGGCCCGCTCCGGTCCGCTCCTATCCTGAAAGTTTCGGGGTGATTCGGCAAGTGGGGGCCAGAAAAAGGGGGTCCCAAAACGTGTTTTCCCCATGCAATTTTCCATAGGAAACTTTAGACACGGCTACAGCCCGAACTGCTGAATGGAATTACACCAAATTTGGCAAAGAGGTAGTTCTTGGTTCAGAAAGAACCCTTTTTGTTAAATGGTGTAAATCCGTTCAGTAGTTGCTGAGAAAATCAAAAGTAAAATCACATATATATCTGGGCGGAGCCTAACCACACATGTCATCGTGAGATCTGATTGGCTGTCAGCACTTCATCCTGGAATTGCTGGCAGCCATCTTGGGACCAATATAAATGATAGTACCCCATTGAAATGCATTGTAGTGAATCGAAGATTTTGAGGGTTACCAAAAGGAGAACTATAAAGGGTGATAACAGACTATAGTTACATTAGAATTCATTTGTTGATGGTACCATACTAATTTCAGGAATTGTGGTGTGTTCTAAGGTGATTTTACCCTGTGAAAAACCTTCTGCTGGGATATCATGAATCATGTTTGAGAGAAAACTATTTTCACATGCTTGTCCCATAGAGTTTTGGAAGGTGCTCCAGAAGCTAAAATGAGAGCATATTTTCTGTAAATTCACATTATCTTTCTCAGTCATGTGAGAATGAAGTCTGACATTCTCAGTAAAACATGTACATCCAACAAGGGCAGAGACTGTCAGTTGATTCCTTTGTGTTCTACTGCAGCTTCCCAGAGTGTTCGAAAGAACAACTAGAGTGCTAACAGCCTTACTTGTGACAAAAGTATGGCACACCTGAAGCCATCTTGATTGGAATAAACTGGTAACACTTAAAACATTTAATTTAAAAAGGAACAAAATGATGGGGTTCATTTTGTCATAGAAATTATGGTTAGTGCTATAGAAAGAAAAATTAGGACATGTTTCAAGTGAGATCTCAAATATCTTCCTGTTATATTTCAACAGGAGCAGCCTGTCAGTTGATGCCTTTGTGTTCTACTGCAGCTTCCCAGAGTGTTCTAAAGAACAACTAGAGTGCTAACAGCCTTACTTATGACAAAAGTATGGCACACCTGAAGCCATCTTGATTGGAATAAACTGGTAACACTTAAAACATTTAATTTAAAAAGGAACAAAATGATGGGGTTCATTTTGTCATAGAAATTATGGGTAGTGCTGTAGAAAGAAAAATTAGGACATGTTTCAAGTGTGATCTCAAATATCTTCCTGTTATATTTCAACAGGAGCAGCCTGCCAGTTGATGCCTTTGTGTTCTACTGCAGCTTCCCAGAGTGTTCTAAAGAACAACTAGAGCGCTAACAGCCTTACTTATGACAAAAGTATGGCACACCTGAAGCCATCTTGATTGGAATAAACCGTTAATACTTAAAACATTTAATTTAAAAAGGAACAAAATGAGGGGGTTCTTTTTGAAATAGAAATTATGGTTAGTGCTGCAGAAAGAAAAATGAGGGCATGTTTTAAGTGAGATCTCAAATCCTCTTCTATTTTATTAGAAAATTCTGACATGCAGACTGAAACAATCACTTTCAATACCAGCAGCAGACTTCCAGTTAACTCCCTGGTGAGCAGTAGCTTTACTACAGTGATCTAATGAGCAACTAGAGTGCTAACATTCTGAATTTATGGCAAATGTGAGACACATCTGAATGCCTTCTTGATGAAATCAAAGTAAAAAACTGAAAGCATTTCCTACTGAGGAGACTGCAGTAAATGAGGAAATGAGGAAACTTCATAACAAAGAAGTCTTCCAAGATGGCCACCAGAGAAAAAAGAGCCCAAATGTAGCACAAATATTACCCAGATGTAGCCCACATATAGCCCAATGACAAAAGTGTGCAAAACACTTTTTATTTTTAGTTTTTTTGCAGTTTTATGTAGTGCAGACTGGTCAGGTATTGGAGCGTTGCATCTTAAAACATGACCCCCTACACTACAAAAACACCACTGCACTACCCTAAACCCTAAAACACTACCCCCAGCACGACCCCCTACACTACACAAGCACCACTGCACTATCCTAAACCCTAAAAATCTACCCCCAGCATGACCTCCTACACTACACAAACACCACTGCACTACCCTAAACCCTAAAACACTACCCCCAGCACGACCCCCTACACTACCCAAACACCACTGCACTAACCTAAATCCTAAAACACTACCCCCAGCAGGACCCCCTACACTACCCAAACACCACTGCACTACCCTAAAACATGACCCCCTACACT
The DNA here is from genome assembly GCA_963921515.1 of Calotriton arnoldi. Taxonomy (NCBI): domain Eukaryota; kingdom Metazoa; phylum Chordata; class Amphibia; order Caudata; family Salamandridae; genus Calotriton; species Calotriton arnoldi. Next base: position 100,857 of record CAWUFW010019803.1, read on the forward strand.
ACACAAACACCACTGCACTATACTAAACCCTAAAACACTACCCCTAGCACGACCCCCTACACTACACAAGCACCACTGCACTACCCTAAACCCTAAAACACTACCCCAGCACGACCCCCTACACTACACAAACACCACTGCACTACCCTAAACCCTAAAACACTACCCCCAGCACAATCCCCTACACTACCCAAACACCACTGCACTAACCTAAATCCTAAAATAATACCCCCAGCACGACCCCCTACACTACCCAAACACCACTGCACTACCCTAAAACATGACCCCCTACACTACACAAACACCACTGCACTACCCTAAACCCTAAAACACTACCCCCAGCACGACCCCCTACACTGCCCGAACACCACTGCACTGCCCTAAACCTTGAAACACCAGCCCCTGCACAACCCCCTACACTGTTCGAACACCACTGCACTGCCCTAAACCCTGAAACACCACCCCCAGCACGACCCCCTACACTGCCCGAACACCACTGCACTGCCCTAAACCCTGAAACACCACCCCCTTCACGACCCCCTACACTGCCCGAACACCACTGCACTGCCCTAAACCCTGAAACACCACCCCCAGCACGAACCCCTACACTGCCCGAACACCACTCCACTGCCCTAAACCCTGAAACATCAACCCCAGCAAGACCCCCTACACTGCCCGAACACCACTGCCCTAAACCCTGAAACACCACCCCCAGCACGACCCCCTACACTGCCCGAACACCACTGCACTGCCCTAAACCCTGTAACACCACCCCCAGCACGACCCCCTACACTGCCCGAACACCACTGCTCTGCCCAAAACCCTGAAACACCAGCCCAAGCACGACCCCCTACACTGCCCGAACACCACTGCACTGCCCTAAACCCTGAAACACCAGCCCCAGCACGACCCCCTACACTGCCCGAACACCACTGCACTACCCTAAACCCAGAAACACCACCCCCAGCATGACCCCCTACACTGCTCGAGCACCACTGCACTGCCCTAAACCCTGAAACACCAGCCCCAGCACGACCCCCTACACTGCACGAACACCACTGCACTGCCCTAAACCCTGAAACACCAGCCCCAGCACGACCACCTACACTGCACGAACACCACTGCACTGCCCTAAACCCTGAAACACCAGCCCCAGCATGACCCCCTACACTGCCCAAACACCACTGCACTGCCCTAAACCGTGAAACACCAGCCCCAGCACGACCCCCTACACTGCCCGAACAACACTGCACTGCCCTAAACCCTGAAACACCAGCCCCAGCACGATCCCCTACACTGCCCGAACACCACTGTACTGCCCTAAACCCTGAAACACCACCCCGTGCACGACCCCCTACACTGCCCGAACACCACTGCACTGCCCTAAACCCTGAAACACTACCCCAGCACGACACCCTACACTGCCCGAACACCACTGCACTGCCCTAAACCCTGAAACACCACCCCCTGCACGACCCCCTTCACTGCCCGAACACTACTGCACTGCCCTAAACAGTGAAACACCATCCCCAGCACGACCCCCTACATTGCACGAACACCACTGCACTGCCCTAAACCCTGAAACACTACCCCCAGCAAGACCCCCTACACTGCCCGAACACCACTGCACTGCCCTAAACCCTGAAACATCACCCCCAGCAAGACCCCTTCACTGCCCGAACACCACTGCCCTAAACCCTGAAACACCACCCCCAGCAAGACCCCCTACACTGCCCGAACACCACTGCACTGCCCTAAACCCTGAAACACCAGCCCCAGCACGACCCCCTACACTGCCCGAACACCACTGCACTACCCTAAACCCAGAAACACCACCCCCAGCATGACCCCCTACACTGCCCGAGCACCACTGCACTGCCCTAAACCCTGAAACACCAGCCCCAGCACGACCCCCTACACTGCCCGAACACCACTGCACTGCCCTAAACCCTGAAACACCAGCCCCAGCACGACCACCTACACTGCACGAACACCACTGCACTGCCCTAAACCCTGAAACACCAGCCCCAGCATGACCCTCTACACCGCCCAAACACCACTGCACTGCCCTAAACCGTGAAACACCAGCCCCAGCACGACCCCCTACACTGCCCGAACACCACTGCACTGCCCTAAACCCTGAAACACCAGCCCCAGCACAACCCCCTACACTGCCCGAACACCACTGCACTGCCCTAAACCCTGAAACACCACCCCGTGCATGACCCCCTACACTGCCCGAACACCACTGCACTGCCCTAAACCCTGAAACACCACCCCCAGCATGACACCCTACACTGCCCGAACACCACTGCACTGCCCTAAACCCTGAAACACCACCCCCTGCACGACCCCCTTCACTGCCTGAACACTACTGCACTGCCCTAAACCCTGAAACACCATCCCCAGCACGACACCCTACATTGCACGAACACCACTGCACTGCCCTAAACCCTGAAACACTACCCCCAGCAAGACCCCCTACACTGCCCGAACACCACTGCACTGCCCTAAACCCTGAAACATCACCCCCGGCAAGACCCCCTACACTGCCCGAACACCACTGCCCTAAACCCTGAAACACCACCCCCAGCAAGACCCCCTACACTGCCTGAACACCACTGCACTGCCCTAAACCCTGAAACACCAGCCCCAGCACGACCCCCAACATTGCCCGAACACCACTGCACTGCCCTAAACCCTGAAACACCACCCCCTGCACGACCCACTACACTGCCCGAACACCACTGCACTGCCCTAAACCCTGAAACACCACCCCCAGCACGACCCCCTACACTGCCCGAACACCACTGCACTGCCCTAAACCCTGAAACACCACCCCCAGCATGACCCCCTACACTGCACGAACACCACTACACTGCCCTAAACCTTGAAACACTATCCCCAGCAAGACCCCCTACACTGCCCGAACACCACTGCACTGCCCTAAACCCTGAAACATCACCCCCAGCAAGACCCCTACACTGCCCGAACACCACTGCCTTAAACCCTGAAACACCACCCCCAGCAAGACCCCCTACACTGCCCGAACACCACTGCTCTGCCCAAAACCCTGAAACACCAGCCCCAGCACGACCCCCTACACTGCCCGAACACCACTGCCCTAAACCCTGAAACACCACCCCCAGCACGACCCCCAACACTGCCCGAACACCACTGCACTGCCCTAAACCCTGAAACACCACCCCCAGCACGACCGCCTACACTGCCCGAAAACCACTGCACTGCCCTAAACCTTGAAACACCAGCCCCAGCACGACCCCCTACACTGCCCGAACACCACTGCACTGCCCTAAACCCTCAAACACCAGCCCCAGCACGACCCCCTACACTGCCCAAACACCACTGCACTACCCTAAACCCTGAAACACCAGCCCCAGCAAGGCCCCCTACACTGCCCGAACACCACTGCACTGCCCAAAACCCTGAAACACCAGCCCCAGCACGACCCCCTACACTGCCCGAACACCACTGCACTGCCCTAAACCCTGAAACACCACCCCCAGCACGACCCCCTACACTGCCCGAACACCACTGCACTGCCCTAAACCCTGAAACACCACCCCCAGCACGACTGCCTACACTGCCCGAAAACCACTGCACTGCCCTAGACCCTGAAACACCAGCCCCAGCACGACCCCCTACACTGCCCGAACACCACTGCACTGCCCTAAACCCTGAAACACCAGCCCCAGCACGACCCCCTACACTGCCCGAACACCACTGCCCTACCCTAAACCCTGAAACACCAGCCCCAGCAAGACCCCCTACACTGCCCGAATACCACTGCACTGCCCTAAACCCTGAAACACCAGCCCCAGCAAGACCCCCTACACTGCCTGAACACCACTGCACTGCCCTAAACCCTGAAACACCACCCCCTGCAAGACCCCCTACACTGCCTGAACACCACTGCAGTGCCCTAAACGCTGAAACACCAGCTCCAGCAAGACCCCCTACACTGCGCGAACACCATTGCACTGCCCTAAACCCTGAAACACCCCCCCCAGCAAGACCCCCTACACTGCCCGAACACCACTGCACTAAACCCTGAATCACCACCCCCGCAAGACCAACTACACTGCCCGAACACCACTGCACTGCCCTAAACCCTGAAACACCACCCCCAGCACGACACCCTACACTGCCCGAACACCACTGCACTGCCCTAAACCCTGAAACACCACCCCCAGCACGACCCCTACACTGCCTGAACACCACTGCACTGCCCTAAACCCTGAAACACCACCCCCCTGCACGACCCCCTACACTGCCCGAACACCACTGCACTGCCCTAAACCCTAAAACACTACCCCCAGCAGGACCCCCTACACTGACCGAACACCACTGCACTGCCCTAAACCCTGAAACACCACCCCCAGCACGACCGCCTACACTGCCCGAAAACCACTGCACTGCCCTAAACCCTGAAACACCAGCCCCAGCACGACCCCCTACACTGCCCGAACACCACTGCACTGCCCTAAACCCTCAAACACCAGCCCCAGCACGACCCCCTACACTGCCCGAACACCACTGCACTACCCTAAACCCTGAAACACCAGCCCCAGCAAGACCCCCTACACTGCCCGAACACCACTGCACTGCCCTAAACCCTGAAACACCAGCCCCAGCAAGACCCCCTACACTGCCCGAACACCACTGCACTGCCCTAAACCCTGAAACACCACCCCCAGCAAGACCCCCTACACTGCCCAAACACCACTGCAGTGCCCTAAACGCTGAAACACCAGCCCCAGCAAGACCCCTACACTGCGCGAACACCATTGCACTGCCCTAAACCCTGAAACACCACCCCCAGCAAGACCCCTACACTGCCCGAACACCACTGCACTAAACCCTGAATCACCACCCCCGCAAGACCAACTACACTGCCCTAACACCACTGCACTGCCCTAAACCCTGAAACACCACCCCCAGCACGACACCCTACATTGTCCGAACACCACTGCACTGCCCTAAACCCTGAAACACCACCCCCAGCACGACCCCTACACTGCCCGAACACCACTGCACTGCCCTAAACCCTGAAACACCACCCCCAGCACGACACCCTACACTGCCCGAACACCACTGCACTGCCCTAAACCCTGAAACACCACCCCCCTGCACGACCCCCTACACTGCCCGAACACCACTGCACTGCCCTAAACCCTAAAACACTACCCCCAGCATGACCCCCTACACTGCCCGAACACCACTGCACTGCCCTAAACCCTGACTCACCACCCCCTGCACGACCGCCTACACTGCCCGAACACCACTGCACTGCCCTAAACCCTGAAACACCACCCCCAGCATGACCCCCTACACTGCCCGAACAGCACTGCACTGCCCTAAACCCTGAAACACCAGCCCCTGCAGGACCCCCTACACTGCCCGAACACCACTGCACTGCCTTAAACCCTGAAACACCACCCCCAGCACGACCCCCTACACTGCCTGAACACCACTGCCCTAAACCCTGAAACACCACCCCCAGCAAGACCCCCTACACTGCCCGAACACCACTGCACTGCCCTAAACCCTGAAACACCACCTCCAGCACAACCCCCTACACTGCCTGAACACCATTGATCTGCCCTAAACCCTGAAACACTGCCCCCAGCAAGACCCCCTACACTGTCCGAACACCACTGCACTGCCCTAAACCCTGAAACATCACCCCCAGCAAGACCCCCTACACTGCCCGAACACCACTGCCCTAAAACCTGAAACACCACCACCAGCACGACCCCCTACACTGCCTGAACACCACTGCACTGCCCTAAACCCTGAAACACCACCCCCAGCACGACCCCCTACACTGCCCGAACACCACTGCTCTGCCCAAAACACTGAAACACCAGCCCCAGCACGACCCCCTACACTGCCCGAACACCACTGCACTGCCCTAAACCCTGAAACACCAGCCCCAGCACGACCCCCTACACTGCCCGAACACCACTGCACTACCCTAAACCCAGAAACACCACCCCCAGCACGACCCCCTACACTGCCCGAGCACCACTGCACTAAACCCTGAAACACCAGCCCCAGCACGACCCCCTACACTGCCTGAACACTACTGCACTGCCCTAAACCATGAAACACCATCCCCAGCACGACCCCCTATACTGCACGAACACCACTGCACTGCCCTAAACCCTGAAAAACAACCCCCAGCAAGACCCCCTACACTGCCCGAACACCACTGCACTGCCCTAAACCCTGAAACATCACCCCCAGCAAGACCCCCTACACTGCCCGAACACCACTGCCCTAAACCCTGAAACACCACCCCCAGCAAGACCCCTACACTGCGCGAACACCACTGCACTGCCCTAAACCCTGAAACACCAGCCCCAGCAAGACCCCCTACACTGCCCGAACACCACTGCACTGCCCTAAACCCTGAAACACCACCCCCAGCAAGACCCCCTACACTGCCCAAACACCACTGCAGTGCCCTAAACGCGGAAACACCAGCCCCAGCAAGACCCCCTACACTGCGCGAACACCATTGCACTGCCCTAAACCCTGAAACACCACCCCCAGCAAGACCCCCTACACTGCCCGAACACCACTGCACTAAACCCTGAATCACCACCCCCGCAAGACCAACTACACTGCCCTAACACCACTGCACTGCCCTAAACCCTGAAACACCACCCCCAGCACGACACCCTACATTGTCCGAACACCACTGCACTGCCCTAAACCCTGAAACACCACCCCCAGCACGACCCCTACACTGCCTGAACACCACTGCACTGCCCTAAACCCTGAAACACCACCCCCAGCACGACACCCTACACTGCCCGAACACCACTGCACTGCCCTAAACCCTGAAACACCACCCCCTGCACGACCCCCTACACTGCCCGAACACCACTGCACTGCCCTAAACCCTAAAACACTACCCCCAGCATGACCCCCTACACTGCCCGAACACCACTGCACTGCCCTAAACCCTGACTCACCACCCCCTGCACGACCGCCTACACTGCCCGAACACCACTGCACTGCCCTAAACCCTGAAACACCACCCCCAGCATGACCCCCTACACTGCCCGAACAGCACTGCACTGCCCTAAACCCTGAAACACCAGCCCCTGCAGGACCCCCTACACTGCCCGAACACCACTGCACTGCCTTAAACCCTGAAACACCACCCCCAGCACGACCCCCTACACTGCCTGAACACCACTGCCCTAAACCCTGAAACACCACCCCCAGCAAGACCCCCTACACTGCCCGAACACCACTGCCCTAAACCCTGAAACACCACCTCCAGCACAACCCCCTACACTGCCTGAACACCATTGATCTGCCCTAAACCCTGAAACACTGCCCCCAGCAAGACCCCCTACACTGCCCGAACACCACTGCACTGCCCTAAACCCTGAAACATCACCCCCAGCAAGACCCCCTACACTGCCCGAACACCACTGCCCTAAACCCTGAAACACCACCACCAGCACGACCCCCTACACTGCCCGAACACCACTGCACTGCCCTAAACCCTGAAACACCACCCCCAGCACGACCCCCTACACTGCCCGAACACCACTGCTCTGCCCAAAACACTGAAACACCAGCCCCAGCACGACCCCCTACACTGCCCGAACACCACTGCACTGCCCTAAACCCTGAAACACCAGCCCCAGCACGACCCCCTACACTGCCCGAACACCACTGCACTACCCTAAACCCAGAAACACCACCCCCAGCACGACCCCCTACACTGCCCGAGCACCACTGCACTAAACCCTGAAACACCAGCCCCAGCACGACCCCCTACACTGCCTGAACACTACTGCACTGCCCTAAACCATGAAACACCATCCCCAGCACGACCCCCTATACTGCACGAACACCACTGCACTGCCCTAAACCCTGAAAAACAACCCCCAGCAAGACCCCCTACACTGCCCGAACACCACTGCACTGCCCTAAACCCTGAAACATCACCCCCAGCAAGACCCCTACACTGCCCGAACACCACTGCCCTAAACCCTGAAACACCACCCCCAGCAAGACCCCCTACACTGCCCGAACACCACTGCACTGCCCTAAACCCTGAAACACCAGCCCCAGCACGACCCCCTACACAGCCCGAACACCACTGCACTGCCCTAAACCCTAAAACACCACCCCGTGCATGACCCCCTACACTGCCCGAATACCACTGCACTGCCCTAAACCCTGAAACACCACCCCCAGCACGACCCCCTATATTGCCCGAACACCACTGCACTGCTCTAAACCCTGAAACACCACCCCTGCACGACCCCCTACACTGCCCGAACACTACTGCACTGCCCCAAACCCTGAAACACCACCCCCAGCACAACCCCTACACTGCCCGAACACCACTGCCCTAAACCCTGAAACACCACCCCCAGCAAGACCCCCTACACTACCCAAACACCACTGCACTGCCCTAAACCCTGAAACATCACCCCCAGCAAGACCCCCTACACATGCCCGAACACCACTGCACTGCCCTAAACCCTGAAACACCACCCCCAGCAAGAACCCCTAAACTGCCCGAACACCACTGCACTGCCCTAAACCCTGAAACACCAGCCCCAGCACGACCCCCTACACTGCCCGAACACCACTGCACTGCCCTAAACCCTGAAACACCACCCCCAGCACGACCCCCTACACTACCTGAACACCACTGCACTACCCTAAACCCTAAAATACTCCCCCAGCACGACCCCCTACACTACCCGAACACAACTGCACTGTCCTAAAACCTCAAACACTCCCCCAGCACGACCCCCTACACTACCTGAACACCACTGCACTGCCCTAAACCACTCCCCCAGCACGACCCCCTACACTACCCGAACACCACTGCACTGCCCTAAACCCTAAAACACTCCCCCAGCATGACCCCCTACACTACCCAAACACCACTGCACTGCCCTAAACCCTAAAACACTCCCCCAGCATGACCCCCTACACTACCCAAACACCACTGCACTGCCCTAAACCCCGAAACACTACCCCCACATGACCCCTACACTACCCGAACACCACTGCCCTAAACCCTGAAACACCACCCCCAGCAAGACCCCTACACTGCCCGAACACCACTGCACTGCCCTAAACCCTGAAACACCACCCCCAGCACGACCCCCTACACTGCCCAAACACCACTGCACTACCCTAAACCCTAAAACACGACCTCCTACACTACACAAACACCACTGCACTACCCTAAACCCTAAAACACTACCCCCAGCACGACCCCCTACACTACACAAACACCACTGCACTACCCTAAACCCTAAAACACTACCCCCTACACTACACAAACACCACTGCACTACCCTAAACCCTAAAAAACTACCCCCAGCACGAACCCCTACACTACCCAGACACCACTGCACTACCCTAAACCCTAAAACAATACCCCCAGCAGTACCCCCTACACTACCCAAACACCATTGCACTACCCTAAACCCTAAAACACTACCCCCAGCAGTACCCCCTACACTACCCAAACACCACTGCACTACCCTAAACCCTAAACCACTACCCCCAGCACGACCCCCTACACTACCCAAATACCACTACACTACCCTAAACCCTAAAACACTACCCCAGCACAACCCCCTACACTACCCAAACACCACTGCACTACCCTAAACCCTAAAACACTCCCCCAGCACGACTCCCTACACTATCCAAACACCACTGCACTACCCTAAACCCAAAATCTACCCCCAGCATGACCCCCTACACTACACAAACACCACTGCACTACCCTAAACCCTAAAACACTACCCCCAGCACGACCCCCTTCACTACCTAAACACAACTGCACAATTTGTTACAGGCGTTGCAACGCAGGCCTGTGGTGCTTACTGGAAGTACCTGGTGGGCTAGTTGGGCCCCAGGGACCCTCAGGATTCAAGGTGACCTAATCCCCCAACTTAAAACGCGCCACGGGGCGCGTTTGCACAGTGGTGAAGGGAGGGGGCGGGCCTCAGGTGACATGTGCGCAAACACACCCTGTGGTGCATTTTAAGTTGGGGAATTAATTCCCCTTGAATCCTGAGGGACCCTGGGGGCCAACTAGCCCACCAGGTACCTTCAGTAAGCACAACAGAGTTGCGTTGCAGAGAGGTGAAAAAAGGTGCGTGGCCTCGGAACGCCTCTCTGCAACTCAGCTCTGTGGTCCTAACTGTAGGTACCTGGGGGCTAGTTGGGCCCCAGGGACCCTCAGGATTCAAGGGGACTTAATCGCGCAACTTAAAACGCGCCACGGGGCGCGTTTGCACACATGTCACCTCAGGCCCCCTCCCTTCACCACTGTGCAGACGCGCCCTGTAGCGCATTTTAAGAGGTAGTTTTAATCCCCCTGCCCTATTATGTACTAGGGACTTACAGAGGAGGTCATGCTAATCACAGGGGTACCCCAACGCATAGTGTTCCCTAGTGTATGTAGGTGTTTTCACTGTATTCTAAGTGTCTTTTAGCATAGCACTGACTCTGGTTAGTCAGAGTCAGTTACCACCAGTACCCGTCTGACAAAGTTGTGGGCACAGGATGATTTTGCAACAAGGCCTCTTTCTGCTCCTCTGTTGGTTCTTTCTGCACATCTTTTGCTTCTTCCTGCACTTTTTTCGTCTTTGTGGACTTCTGTTGCTTCTTTCTGCATTTCTTTTGCTTCTTTCTGCGCGTTTTTTCTTCTTTCTTCATATGTCCTACCTCTGTAGGCATAGTTAGAAACTAGCATTTAAAAAACCATTGAAATTCACTTAAAAAATAATAGGTTTCAGGCACGTTATAGTTAGAAATTAGCATTTAAAAAACCTTTGAAATTCACAGAAAAAACCATAGGTTTCAGACACGTTATAGTTAGAAATTAGCATTTAAAAAACCTTTGAAATTCACTGAAAAAACCATAGGTTTTAGGGACAGTTATAGTTAGTTGGACATTTCACTCGTACAAAACCATAGAAATTCCCCCGTTATAGTTAGTTCAGCAAACTATAACTCACGCCCACGCAATGCACTGCTGATGACGTCACATATTACATCACTCATGACATGGTCAGTGACATCACTGATGACATCACTGATGACATCTCAAATGACATCACTGATGACATCACTGATGACATCATCCATGTGATAATTTCATGCATCTTCTCACACCCTAATATAACTTTTGATACACCCACTCTAAATTACAGACTGCCATTCTCAAAACCATACACACTCCAATACCAATGACTACATACCCACTCACTGATTCTTAGGTCTACACACACACATCTACTCACTCACCCGTACAGTCACTCATACTTACAGTCACTCAGTACAGGACTATCATATGCACTCATACACCTATATAAACACTCACACACCGCCACTCATCCATAGAGATACTCACACACCTAGTCAGTCATGCAAAAAATTAATCACACACCCATTTACTCACCTATACAGTTATACACACACCAGCTCACTTACTCATACAAATACTAGCACATTCTTACGCTCTTATACAATAACTGATACAAGCACACACGCATCCATACAGCCACTCTCACAATCACACACTCTCACTTATTTTTTTTTTAAACAGACTTTTATTGATTATCTGAAAAAGCCATACAAATAGTTTCATGGGTAACGTACAGGAGAAGTTGGGGAAGCAATACATATTACACATATATAGGCAGTGGCATAACAGCAGCCCCCCGCAAAGTGACCCCCCGATGCCGCAGTAGGGCCCCTCAGGGCACATTATCGAATCCCCATCAACCCCGCACAGCAAGTCGGCTATATAGCCCTAGGCAGTTCCATGCAGGCTATCGCCCTGAGTTCAAGTTCAACGAAAAGAAGACACTCTCAACGCCCAACCCCCTCCTAGCCCACAAGTCCCCAACAAACCCCCCACCCCCTCCTCCCTCCCCCCAAGCATGCCGCCGACCACTAAGGAAGGTCAAGGGTATTCCCAACTCCCCCGCACCAGTCGCCAGATCCCCTGCCGCACAATTCCACATCCCAGTCAGGGTAGGAACACTGGGGGTAAGCCCCCGCAAGATCCTCACCTGCCTTATCACACCTCCCCGTCAGCCAGTACACATCATATCAGTTAGCGCTAGCACCCTCCATCTCATCCAGTGCACTCTCTTCGGCATCAGGTGGATGTTTCGCCAGCTCCACAAGCGCCACCCAAGCTCGGGCCATGTCCAGTGATTTCTCGCTCCCATTACGTCTAGCCAGGCCCAGCCTGCAATTTCCTTCACTCTCCGCCCACTTTACCAGCTCCCGCCTTCATCGCCCAAGCGAAGGACCCTGCCTCGCCTTCCAATGACTAGTAAGCTCTCTTTTCGCCAGGACTAGCCCCAAGTCAATGAACTTATTGGTAACCTTGGTCCTCGCAGTGTGCGGAAACCCATGCAACAAGCAAACCCTCACAGTCAGGGCAATCTCCCTCTCCGTAACAGTCGCTAATGCAGACATCACCCCGCGCCAGTAGTCCCCCAATTGTGGACAGTCCCAAAACATGTGTAAGAAACCCGCCCTGGCTAAAGTACAACGGGGGCAGGCAGATGGCGTCCCAAAATAGTTGCTCAGTTTACCGGGTGTTAAGTAAGCCCTATGTAAAACATAGAATTGGATAAGCTGAAAGCGCGCGTTCCGGGAGCTCCTCCATGGCCTCTCGATCACCTCCCCCAGGTTTTGTCCTCAAGGGGTTCCCCCAGGTCCGTCTCCCACTTGAGCCGCAACGCTGCCAGGGGCTGGCGCATGTCCTGGGTAATCCGACGATAGAGACAAGTCACCGCTTTAAAAGTACCCGCGGCCATCACCACATACTGACAGGCAAGGGACGTGCCCGGTTCCACTAGCCCCCCCGCCAGTGCTTCCTAATGGCTGCGGACAGGGCCGCATGAAAAAGGAAGTCCCCTTGCGGGATATCATGGCGTTCCATGAGAGCATTAAAAGGGAGGAGGTTGCCCTCCTCATAAAGATCACCTATGGTGAGGATTCCCAACTCCTCCCAGGACTGCAGTTTGCTCCAGTCGCCCCCATGAGGCAGCACCTCACACATGGCCAGTGGAATCTCGGGCGCGTACAGGGTCCTGACGCGCAGCCTCCTGGCCATACGTGCCCAGCACCGCTGCACCACGTCTAGGTCAGAGGGCATCAAGTCCCCTCCCGGACGCACCCGCAACAACACACAGGACAAAAGTCGCCAACTGGGATCCGACCTCCCCATATTCTCTGGGTGCCTGATGTGGCCCGCCACCCACTTCGTGAACCATTGAAATTGCGCGGCATAGTAATAGGCCTCCAGGTCCGGCAGCGCCAGGCCCCCCTCTGCTCTAGGTTGCTGCATGGTAGACAGAGCCACCCTCTGCCGTCCGGCTCCCCACAGGAATCCCGAAATTAAGGTGTTGAGCTGCGCAAAGAACTTACCCGGGATCCAAATGGGCAGCGTCCCAAAATAGTAGAGGAAACGTGGGAGGGTGACCATCCTCACCAAGGCAACCCTGCCCGCAACAGATAATGGAAGTTTCCCCCAAAAGGCGAAACTAGATTTGGCACAGCGCAACGCCCGCCCCACATTACCCTCCATCAGGTCGCCATCATCATGATAAATTCGAGTCCCCAAGTAAGGTAAGCAACAGGGCTCCCACGGGATCCCCTCCACATTCTGCCGATCCCCTCCACCAGCTTTGGTGGGGAACAGGCACGACTTGGCCCAATTCACACGGAGCCCCGACACTCTCCCCAAGGTTTCCAACAATGCCCTCGCCCCCGCAGTGCATCCCTGGAGTTCGGCAGGAACATGAGTAAGTCGTCCGCATACAACGCTATGTGCTGCTCCTTCCCCTCCACCAAGAGTCCCGAATAGCAGCTCCCCGACCTGGCATGAGCAGCCATGGGCTCCATTGCCAAGGCAAACAGCAGAGGGGACAGCGGGCATCCCTGCCTCGTTCCCCGAGCAACCTCACAGGCAGCAGAGATTAGGCCCCCGTCCGGACCCTGGCGGTAGAAGCGCTGTACAGCAGTGCCGTCCACCGTATGAACTGCTCCCCCAGGCCAAATTCCCTTAGTACATTAAAAAGGTAAGGCCACTCCAGGCTATCAAAGGCCTTCTCAATATCGACCGCGAAGATACAGGCCTCATCCTTATCATAGGAATCGGACCCCAAGACGCGCATGAGTCTACGAATATTCATGGCAGTATTCCGGGACGGGATAAATCCCGCCTGATTCCCATGTACCAGCGTCACCATGTGGGGCATTAACCTACTGGCCAGCACTCGACTTAAAATCTTGTAGTCCAGATTAAGCATCGCGAGGGGCCTGTACGAGGAGCGGTCCCAAGCGGGCTTGTCTGGCTTGAGAAGGGGGACTATAATGGCTTCGCGCGTAGAGGCCGGAAGGACACCCTCACACTGCGCTCTATTGTACAGCGCCACCAGGCAGGGCACCAGAACATCGGCATAGGCCGCGTAAAATTCCACTGGTAACCCATCCGTGCCCGGCGTTTTGTTCCTGGCCATATGTTTTATCGCGCTGCGTACTTCTCCCGCCTCAATATCCTTACCAAGGGCCATCGCCTCCTCTGCACCGAGTTTAGGGAGAGCAGCACCCGGCAAAAACCCCTCATCACCAGGGAGTCCAGGGCCCAACCTACTCCGATACAACTCAGTATAGAATTGCAAGAATTGGTCATTGATGTCCCGTTGGGAATAGAACACCTCGCCCTCCCGATCCCGGAGTTCCAAAATGACCGCCCCCCTACGCGCCGGGTTGGCCAACCATGCCAGCAGGGCACCTGATTTGTCGCGTTCCGCATGCGCCCTATCTATGTAGGCTTTATAATCGAAACAGCGCAATCTCTCAAGTTGGAGTGCTAACTCCTCCCGAGCCGCGAGCAGCTCGTCGTGTCTATCGGGCCGCTCTGGGCGCTCTTGCTCCAAAACGAGGAGCTGCTGTTCCGTCTTTGAGACATCCTGCAGTAACACTCGGCGCACTCCCACCATTTCCCCTATACAGCGCCCCCTGACCACCGACTTAAAGGCATCCCATTCAATGAGTAGTGTGGAAGCCGTATTAGCGTTAGTCCTGAAGTAGTCTTCTATGGCCGTACCGATAGTGTCCTTGAACACTGGATCTTCCAGCGTGTCTGGGCGCAAGCGCCATGTGGGAATGGCAGGTCGATCCCGAACCCAATTCAACCGCACCAGCAACGGATTATGATCAGAGGACGTCCTGGCAAGGTATTCACTATGTACCATCCCCCCATGCACATCCGGCGAGCAAAGGACCGAGTCCAAGCGGACATGCAGATCATGAATTGAGGAGAAATAAGAGTAGTCCCTGTCAGTCGGGTGGTGAACCCTCCATGTGTCCATCAGCCCCCATTGCTGTTGCCAGGCTCGCCTCGCCGCAGCCAGTCTGTGCACCGGAGCATCCACCAGGGGAGGATGTGAACGGTCTAAAGCGACGTCCGTGATGCAGTTGAAGTCGCCCCCCAAGAGTACAGAACCCACCAGCAGAGGAGCAAGCTTCGCTGAGAGATGCGCAAAAAATGAAACCTGGTCAGTGTTAGGTGCATAAATACTCCCTAGGACTATGTCTCTGCCATCTAAGCGCCCCGACACTACCACATATCTGCCCTCCGGGTCAATCAGTTGGCCAGTGCTCTGAAAGGGGACTCCAGCCCCGACCCAGATCAGTGCACCGCGCGCATAAGCCGAGTACGTTGTGCAGAATACCTACCCCCGCCATCTACGCTGCAAGGCTAAGCCCTCGTGCTTGGTCAGATGGGTCTCCTGGAGTAACGCAATCTGCACCCCTCTTCTCCTAAGATAAGCATGGATCTTGTGGCGACGCGCCATGTTGTGCATCCCCTAATGTTCCAGGACAAGCAGCAAATACCTACGGCGGGTCCCATGATGCTGTAATCCAAACCCTCTCTTCCCCGCCTCCCTCTGCGACATGCTTGGCCCCAACCTCGCCCTCCCCCCACTGCTCCCCAAAATCCCCAACTCCCCTTCCCCAGGACAGGTTCCCTAAAACTAGTCCCCATCCAAACTAATATAACCAAAACTGTGCACAAAGCAGTAGTGAGACGCGTGCTGGCCCTTTAGGACCCAAAGCCCCTCCCAGCTCTCCCCCGTTCAGCAGCAGCAGAGGGGAACCCATCAAGAATGATCAAATGATGCTGCCCCTCCCTTCCTGCAGGCCCTGGGGCATGCAGCGATCAAACCGAAGGAAGTCCGCCAGCCTGCCTCTTCTAGTCGGTAGGTGACCCTTCAGCCAAAAAGGTCCGCCGTCTGCGGAGTGATCGCCGGCAGTTCAGTATCCGAGGGTACACGCGGGCTTCCAGAGCAAGAAGACTCAGATTCATCCAATACTCGGTGTGGGGAAACAGCCTTCGGGCTGACCTCGCCCCGACTGATCACGGCCACCGCCTGCACCGCTCTGTCCCACTCAAGACGGTAATCCGGCACCAAAGGCGCCCTCGGTGGGCTCAACCATTCCGGGAAACCCTGTTCTACTTGGCTCGTAGCAGAACTCCTCCTGGATCTCGCCTGACGCATCTCCAGCCATTGCCAGGCATCATGTGGGGTAGTGAAAAAGAGCGTGCCAGTGGAGTCCACTACTCGCAGGCGGGCTGGAAAGAGCATGGCATAGGGTATACTGAATTGGCGTAGCTTTCGTTTAAGAGCAATGAAGGAGGCTCGCTGTTTCTGGACCTCCCTAGTATAGTCCGGAAATATCATCACTTTGGAATTGTCTATTTGGAGCTGTTGTTTCCCCTGGCCCGCTGCAAAAGATGATCCCTGTCCCGATAGTGCAACAATCTCACCACCATCGGGCGCGGGGAGTGCCCGGCTTAGGAGGCCGCGCCGGGACTCTATGGGCTCTTTCAAGGGCAAAGAAGGGGGACAGACCCTCCGGGGCCACCTCCGTCCGAAGCCACCCCTCCAGAAAGTGAACAGCATCATCTCCTTCCGCCCGTTCCGGAACCCCCACTATGCGAAGGTTGTTCCTGCGGGACCGTCCCTCACTGTCCTCTGCCCGCAGCTCCAAGATCCGAACTTTGTCCTCCACCTGCTTTAGGGACCGCTGTAGGACGGTCACTGCGTCCGGCACTCCCTCCATCGATTTCTCCGTCGCTGACACTCTCTCTTTAAGCTTCCTGTGGTCATCCTTGAGTAGAGAGAGATCCACACCAATAGCGTCAATTTTCGTCTCAAGGGCCTCCCTGGACGAGGTGATGGCCTGCATGATGTCTGCCAATGTGGGGCCTCCCGGGACTCCAGCACCCAAGCGCTCCGAGACCTCGTCCTCGTCATCTGTCTGGTGCCCTGTCCCCTCCAACTGGAGGGCGGCGAATCCCTACTTTTTGGACACTCGTCCCATCGCCACAGGTCACCCGCGGCCACAGGGCACCCTCAGCGCCACGGGATCACACCAGCAACAAGCTTGGCCACTCGCCGGGGCAACTCGTCTATCAACCAGGGACCCGCAATAAGGACAAGCAGTAATATCCAGCCGAGCGGGCAGGCTTCCCCAATAGCAGCAGCCCCCTTGGGACTCTCGGTCACTCCGACAGTTAGGGAAACCTCAGGGGCGACCCCTGCGCTGTCACTCAGTCCGCTCGGGCAACACAACAGGTGCAAAGCGCCCCAAAGGCCAGAGCGCACTCACCCGTGGCCTTCAGCCCTCCAAGTTCTGTGCGCCGCCCTCTCCGACCAACAGTGTACCCCACAGTCCGGCCACAGTCAGCCAGCGACCTGTTCCGCCGCACGTCCCCACAGGCCGCTCCCAGTCGCAATCAATGCCAGTGGGCGGCCGCCAGATCCCTCCATGATCCTCCAGGGGCCCAGGGAAAATGCAGACACTGCCCCTCCTCCAGGCGCCAAGCCGCGTAAGCTCCGCTGCCTAGTCGCCCATAAAGCCCCCTGTAGCCATCAGGGCCAATGCTCCGCTCGATTCCGTCACCAGCTGCGCAGTCCCATCAGCCGTGCACTCACCCACAGCAGGGGCCACTCCACACAGGTCAGCTCTCCAAGCCGGGGGCACCGATCTCTGCCTGCCGGACCCTCTCGCAGTTGAGTCCCTCTCCAGTTCACAGGGCCGCCATCTTAAGACCGCCAGCCAGCTCCAGGTCGCGGCGCTGTCTCCCGTCTGCACTCCGCCTCCGGGGGAAAGTATGGAGTCATCAGCCCTCCCACCGCGGGTAGGATCCAGGTCGCTCCAACTCACGGAGGCTTCTCCGTCAGGGCGCGGTCGCCATCTTGCGTCACCGCCGCCGGGAGTCGGGCAGAACAAACAATCGCGGCTCACTCCGCACCCCAGCCTCGGAAACCTTCGGCGGCTCTCCTGAAGGGGCAGCTAACATTCCGCCAGCAGATAAGCGATTAAAGGCCCCCCCAATTCAGCAGGATATACGGTAACGGCAGGAGGCCTCAGAGGAGCTCCGAGGTCCGCTACGTTCTACATTGGCGCCAAGCCACGCCCCCTGTCACACACTCTCACTTATAGCCATTTAAATACTCTAACACACATATATACTGCCTTTTACATATGTAGTTACTCGCACATGTACCACTGAGATATACATTCACTCACTAACACACCCATACACACACTCACCCACCCAAGCAGTCCATCACAGATGCACTCTTGAAATCATGCACCCAGTGAATCACCCACTCACACATCTATGTACAGAGTCACACACACCCCACCCACACAAACACTCAGGCAGCCATACAGATACTCAGAGAACCAATCAATAACCCATATAGACACTCATGTAGCTATTCGCAAATCCATGCATCCACTTACACACCAACAAACAGACGGATACAGACATTCACACAGTTTAGTCACTAACCCATGCATTCAGTAAGATACGTTTAATCACTCACTTGTAGAGTCAGTCACGCACATACTAAATCATCCATTCAGACACTTATACACCCACTCATTCTTCAATACGCCTTTCCCTATATATATTAAACATATTTAAACTTTACAGAAACACACAGTCACTGGATGATGTCATCAGTGATGTCATCAGTGATGTCATTTGAGATGTCATCAGTGATGTCACTGACCATGTCATGAGTGATGTAATATGTGACGTCATCAGCAGTGCATTGCGGGGCGCGAGTTATAGTTAGCTGAACTAACTATAACGGGGGAATTTCTATGGTTTTGTACAAGTGAAATGTCCAACTAACTATAACTGTCCCTAAAACCTATGGTTTTTTCAGTGAATATATATATATATATATATATATATATATATATATATATATATATATATATATATAAGAGCTACACACAATCAACTAGAGAGCTGTATGAGAAAGCAACCAGTTGTTTTTATTTGAAATTGTTGGACTGGAGAAGAAGAGAACTCTTAGGGGAAGATGAGTTCTGTTTTCTCCATGTGAAAAAACTGGTGGCACCATGTTTCTAAATGCTGCCTAAAATTCATAAGGATAGGTAAAATCCACCTGGTAGGCCTATCGTTTCAGCGAATGGGAGCCTCCTTGAGAATGCATCTGTATTTTTAGACTCTTTCCTGTTCCCATATGTTCTCAGTCTCCCCTCGTACTGTAGGGACAGCACGGATTTTATAAACAAGATTGAGGGAATACATTGGCAAGACAACTTCTGGTTAACTACCATTGATGTGGTCGCGTTGTATACATGTATTGAACATCCAAAGGGGATTGCAGCTTGTA
This sequence comes from Calotriton arnoldi, assembly GCA_963921515.1. Lineage (NCBI taxonomy): Eukaryota > Metazoa > Chordata > Amphibia > Caudata > Salamandridae > Calotriton > Calotriton arnoldi. Next base: position 120,638 of record CAWUFW010019803.1, read on the forward strand.
GACATTTCTTTAGGGACAAGTCAATTTTTCTGTATGATCATTCTATGATGTTACTAGAGATGCTTACCTTTTGTTTGGAAAATAACTTTTTTCTATTTGAGGATAAGTGGTACAAACAAGAGATCGGAACTGCGATGGGAAGTTGCTTCGCACCGAGCTATGCATGTATGTTCATGGGGTGGTGGGAGCAACAGATGGTGTGGGTTGAGGAAAATGAGGAGATGACCAAACAGATTGTTTTCTGGACTTGTTTTATTGATGATATTTTCCTGCTCTGGAGTGGCACTAGACCTGACTTGGAAATATTTTTAAAACGAATAGCGGACAATGATATCAATCTTAAATTTACCCACAAGTGTGATCAAGTACGAATGGAGTTCCTGGATGTGTGTGTGCAGATTGAGAATAATGCTATTGTGACCACATTACACAGGAAAGAAACAGCTGGTAACAGTACTCTGCATGCTGCCAGCTATCATCGACCCAAACTCAAGTGGAGCATCCCCTATGGGTAGCTCATTAGGGCGAAGCGAAATTGCAGCACACTTAATTCCTATGAGGAAGAGAAAGAGAGAATGTTCGAAAGTTTCAAGAGAAGGGGTTACACAATGAAAGTGCTGAGAACAGCGGAAAGGAAGATGGCAGGCTTGAATAGAGCCAGCCTTCTTGCAAAGAGAACTAAAAACACACAGGAGGGGAACCCGATTAGATTGATTACCACATTCAACACAGTGTCATCGGCAGTGAGGAAAACCTTAACCAAACATTGGCACATAGTCAAAGGTGACCCGGTGATGGGATCGCATGTATCTTCACTTCCCATGGTGACCTATAGAAGAGCGCGGTCCCTGAAGGATATGCTGGTGCACAGCTATATGGGCAATGCTAGGGAGCAAAGCTGGATAAAGCAACAGAAAGGGTTTTTCAAATGTGGTAGGTGTAAGGCCTGCGGGGGGACTAGAAATAGAAAGTCATTTCCCATACCCACAGGAAAATCCAGGGATATCAGAAAATGTATAAATTGCAACTCTGACTTCTGTGTGTATGTGGTGGTTTGCCCGTGTGAAAAAATGTATGTGGGGAGTACAATCTTTCCATTGAAAAAAAATTCTTGAGCATCAAAGGGCAATCCGAAATGGTGATGTCAATTATTCGACTGCTAGACACTGACTGAAATGTCATGAGCAAAATCGTAATGTCTTTTCTTTCTTTGGCATTGACAGGGTGGAAGCGAGCCCAAGAGGGGAGACAGGGAGAAACGACTGAGAGTCCTGGAATCAAGATACATTCTTCTTCTGGGTAGCAAGTCTCCTTTGGGGATGAACGTGAATGAGGAACTGTTTGTCCATATTGGATAAGTAGTGTTCTATTTCCCTTTATTTATACCCAGCTCCCTTTGTGATATTGATTCCCCTGTGACATATTGGACCTCGGTGGGGGCTCCCATCCGAGATGTAATGTTCAGACCAGGAAGAACTTCACAGGTGGCTAAGCATACCAGGGCACTGGTAGCTAGGAAATCATGGGATCATGAGTGTCGTTTTGAATTATGGGTTTTGGCGAGACCAAGGGGCCATGGCATGTCGTCTCCCGGCGTTCCGTGTTTTTTTTTATTTCTTCGGTTATATTGTTTATTTCGTTGCATAGTATCCACAATTCACGAAGGATAGAAATCTCTGTCTTCTTTTGCAATATCCTTCCTTTACTATATTTTAAATGTACTATGCATGACTAACTGATGACTTCAGGCATTATTTTGAGGTATCTTACTGAGAGTGGGGTGGTGGTTAATTTACATGGCCACTTGGCCGGAATTGTTGGTAATTGTGAGACTAAGCAGCAAAGAGGGTCTCATACTGCTTAAACCCCGTAATATGATATCACATGCAGGCTCCTAACAATTGTTACATGAATTGTTGATTTAATTGAAACTGTTATGGTGTAATATCAGTGATATCAATTTGAAATATAACTGTTAGTATTAGGCATGTTTTATATATATATGCCTGTTAATCTTGGTGCTAAATAATGGATTAGTATCAACTATGATCAATTTGAACAACTGTTCACCCTGTGAAAAAACAGGTTGTGAAGAGAGTCTGTTTTCCATGCCTAGTATCAGCCGGAAATGCGTTGTCTGTCTTCCATGTCACTGAATGTCAAACACGTATAAATGGTGGTTTTTTGTTTGTGCAAATTGGCTTTGAAAAAGACCTTGTGGTCAAAGCGCGTTGCTGTTGATACAAATACATTAATTGTGTGACCACGATCCTGGAGTGCGGGTCACTCTTTGTATAGGACGCTATATACAAAGTGTTCTTGAATATATATATATATATATATATATATATATATATATATATATATATATATACACATATATACATACATATATACATACATATATACATATATATATATTATCTACTGGCGGTCGCCAGTAGATTTAGTTAGGACCTAGTTTCCATAGGAAAAGCGTTTTTTCTTTTCCCAATAACTTTGGCGCCGGTTGACGAATCTTCGCGAAAGTTTCAAAACTTATGGCCCGCTCCGGTCAGCTCCTATCCTGAAAGTTTCGGGGTGATTCGCCAAGTGGGGGCCGAGAAAAAAGGGGGGTCCCAAAACGTGTTTTCTCCATGTTATTTTCCATAGGAAAGTTTAGACACGGCTACAGCCCGAACTGCTGAACGGAATTACACCAAATTTGCCAAAAAGGTAGCCCTTGGTTCAGAAAGAGCCCTTTTTATTAAATGGTGTAAATCCGTTCAGTAGTTCCTGAGAAATTCAAAAAGAAGAGGTCGGAAAATGAATTTCCCATAGGAAACTCTAGACACGGCTACAGCTCGAACTGCTGAACGGAATTACACCAAATTTGGCAAAAAGGTAGTGCTTGGTTCAGAAAGCGCTCTTCTTTTTAAATGGTGTAAATCCATTCAGTAGTTGCTGAGAAAATCAAAAAATAAAAGTTTCGATATATGAGCACCGAGGAGATTGCTTTTCCACACGGGGAGCTGCATGTTAGCAGCTCCCCATGTGGAAAAGCAATGCAGGCTCCCCATGGCCCAAAAAATAGGAAAGGAAGGGGGGCCACACAGCCCCCCTTCTAAAAAATAAAATAAAAATAAAAGCCGGCATCGCGCCGGAGGCCCCGCCCCCTCCCAGCAACACTATGCAAACGCGGCCTGTGGCGCGTTTTAAGTTGGGGAATTAATTCCCCTACAATCCTGAGGGTCCCTGGGGGCCAACTAGCCCACCAGGTACCTCCAGTTAGCGCCACAGGGCTGCGTTGCAGAGAGGTGGTCTGAGGCCACGACCCTTTTTACACCTCTCTGCAACACAGCTCTGTGGCGCTTATTGGAGGTACCTGGTGGGCTAGTTGGACCCCAGGGACATTCAGGATTGAAGGGGACTTAATCCCCCAACTTAAAACGCGCCACGGGGCGCGTTTGCACAGTGGTGAAGGGAGGGGGTGGGGCCTGATGTGACATGTGTGCAAACAGGCCCTGTGGCACGTTTTAAGTTGGGGAATTAATTCCCCTTCAATCCTGAGGGTCCCTGTTGGCCAACTAGCCCACCAGGTACTGCCAGTAAGCGCCACAGGGCTGCGTTGCAGAGAGGTGCTCCGAGTCCACGCCCCTTTTTACACCTCTCTGCAACGCAGCTGTGTGGTTCTTACTGGAGGTACCTGGTGGGCTAGTTGGACCCCACGGACCCTCAGTATTGAAGGGGACTTAATCCCCCAACTTAAAACGCACCACGGGGCGCGTTTGCACAGTGGTGAAGGGAGGGGGCGAGGCCTGATGTGACATGTGTGCAAACAGGCCCTGTGGGGCGTTTTAAGTTGGGGAATTAATTCCCCGTCAATTCTGAGGGTCTCTGGGGGCCAACTAGCCCACCAGGTACGTCCAGTAAGCACCACAGAGTTGTGTTGCAGAGAGGTGTAAAAGGGGCGTGGCCTCGGACCACCTCTCTGCAACACAGCTCTGTGGCGCTTACTGGAGGTACATGGTGGGCTAGTTGGCCCCCAGGGACCCTCAGGATTCAAGGGAATTAATTCCCAAATTAAAACCCGCCAGGGGCGCGTTTGCACAGTGGTGAAGGGAGGGGTGGGGCCTGGTGTGACATGTGTATACTTATGCAATCACTCCACCAAAACCCAAGCACTTATAAATTCACCATGCACTCTCCTTGCAGCACTCTAATCATCCAGTCACTACCCATGCACTCATGCAATGACCCATGCACTAACTCATGCACTGCTACAATACCCTGAGCAGTACCCATGCAGTCCAGCCATTGCCCTGTCACTACCCATGCACTCCTCCAATCACCCAGCAAGCACCATGCACTTATCCAATCACTCCGCCAAAACCCAGGCACTTATAAATTCACCATGCACTCTCCTTGCAGTACTCTAATCTTCCAGTCAGTACCCATGTACTCATGGAGTGACCAGGGCACTAACACATGCACTGCTACAATCCCCTGTGCACTACCCATGCAGACCTCTAACCACCTACACAGTACTGATTCACTCCTCCAATTACCCAGGTTGTACCCATGCACTCCAGAAATCCCTCTGTCACTACCCATGCACTCCTCCAATCACCCATCCAGCATCATGTACTTATCCAATCACTCCACCAAAACCCAAGCAGTTATAAAATCACCATGCACTGTCCTTGCAGCACTCTAATCATCCAGTCACTACCCATGTACTCATGCAATGACCCAGGCACTAACTCATGGCAAATACAGAGGAGGTCATGCTCATTACAGGGGTACCCCAATGCATAGTGTTCCCTAGTGTATGTAGGTGTTTTCACTGTATTCTAAGTATCTTTTAGCATAGCACTGGCTCCGGTCCTGGTTAGTCAGAGTCAGTTACCACCAGTACCCGTCACTAAAAAGTTGGGGGCACAGGAGGACTTTCTGCTCCTCTGTTGGGTCTTTCTGCACATCTGTTGCTTCTTCCTGCACTTTTCTTTGTCTTTATGGACTTCTGTTGCCTCTTTCTGCATTTGTCTTGCTTCTTGCTGCGCTTTTCTTCCTCTTTCTTCACATGTCCTAACTTTGTAGGCATAGTTAGAAATTAGCATTTAAAAAACCATTGAAATTCACTGAAAAAACCATAGGTTTCAGGCACGCTATAGTTAGAAATTAGCATTTAAAAAAACATTGAAATTCACTGAAAAAACCATAGGTTTCAGGCACGTTATAGTTAGAAATTAGCATTTAAAAAACCTTACAAATTCACTGAAAAAACCATAGGTTTCAGGGACGTTATAGTTAGTTGGACATTTCACTCATACAAAACCATAGAAATTCCCTCGTTACAGTTAGTTCAGCTAACTATAACTCGTGCCCCCGCAATGCACTGCTGATGACGTCACATATTACATCATTCATGACATGGTCAGTGACATCACTGATGACATCACTGATGACATCTCAAATGACATCACTGATGACATCATCCACGTGAAAATCTGATCCACCTCCTCACACTGTAATGTAACCTTTGATACACCCACTGTACCAGTTACTACATACACACTCACTGATTCCTAAGTCTACATACACATCCACTCATTCACCCATAGAATCACTCATAGATGTAGTCACTCATCAATACAACACTATCATAAGCACTCATACATCTATACAGACACTCACACACCACCACTCAGCCAGAGTTACTCACACACCTAGTCAGTCATGCAAAGAATCAATCACACTTCCATTTACTGACCTATACAGTTATACACACACCACATCAGTTATTCAAACAGAAACAAATGCATACTTACTCTTTTCTACAATCACTGATACAAGTACACACTCATCCATGCAGCCACTCTCACAATCACTGACTCTCATGTATAGTCATTTATATACTTCAACTTTCACATACACTGCCTTTTATATATGTAGTTACTTGGACATGTAACATTGAGACATCCATTCTCTCACCAACACACCATACACACACTCACACTCATACAGCTGTTTCCACATGCACTCTTGAACCTGTACACACAGTGAATGAACCACTCAAACATCTATGCACAGACTCACACACCTCCCATGCACCTACACACACACCCAGGCACCCATACAGATACTTAGACAACCAATCAATAACCCATATAGATCCTCATTTAGCTACTCACCAACCCATGCAACCGCTTACACACCAACTGACAAACTAAACTGTGTGAATGTCTGTATCAGTCACTAACCCGTGCATTCAGTAAGACACATGTAATCACTCACTTAAACAGTCAGTCACACACCTACTAAATCCTCCATCCAGACACTTATACACCCACTCATTCTTCAATACACCTTGGCATATATATAATACATATTTAAACTTTATAGAAACACACATTCACTGGATGATGTCATCAGTGATGTCATCAGTGATGTCATTTGAGATGTCATCAGTGATGTCATCAGTGATGTCACTGACCATGTCATGAATGATGTAATATGTGACGTCATCAGCAGTGCATTGCGGGGCGTGAGTTATAGTTAGCTGAACTAACTATAACGGGGGAATTTCTATGGTTTTGTACGAGTGAAATACCCAACTACTATAACGTCCCTGAAACCTATGGTTTTTTCAGTGAATTTGTAAGGTTTTTCAAATGCTAATTTCTAACTATAACGTGCCTGAAACCTATGGTTTTATCAGTGAATATATACATATATACATATATATATATATATATATATATTCACTGAAAAAAACATAGGTTTTAGGGACAGTTATAGTTACTTGGACATTGCACTCGTACAAAACCCGTGAAATTCCCCCGTTATAGTTAGTTCAGCTAACTATAACTCGCGCCCCCGCAATGCACTGCTGATGACGTCACATATTACATCACTCATGACATGGTCAGTGACATCACTGATGACATCACTGATGACATCTCAAATGACATCACTGATGACATCATCCAGTGACTGTGTGTTTCTGTAAAGTTTAAATATTTTTAATATATATAGGAAAAGACGTATTGAAGAATGAGTGGGTGTGTAAGTGTCTGTATGGATGATTTAGTAGGTGCGTGACTGACTCTATAAGTGAGTGATTTAACGTATCTTACTGAATGCATGGGTTAGTGACTAAACTGGGTGAATGTCTGTATCCGTCTGTCTGTTGCTGTGTAAGTGGCTGCATGTGTTTGTGAATAGCTAAATGAGTGTCTATATGAGTTATTGAATGCTTGTCTGAGTATCTGTATGGGTGCCTGAGTGTTTGTGTGGGAGGGGTGTGTGCAACTTTGTGCATAGATGTGTGAGTGGGTGATTCACTGGGTGGATGGTTTCAAGAGTGCATCTGTGATAGACTGTATGGGTGGGTAAGTGTGTGTAAGAGTGTGTTAGTGAGTGAATGTATGTCCCAGTGGTACATGTGTGAGTAACTACATATGTGAAAGGCAGTATATATGTGTGTTGGAGTATATAAATAGCTAAAAGCAAGAGTGAGTGATTGTGATAGTGGCTGTATGGATGAGTGTGTGCTTGTATCAGTGATTGTATAAGAGCGTAACAATGTGCTACTATTTGTATGAGTAAGTGAGCTGGTGTGTGTATAACTGTATAGGTGAGTAAATGGCAGTGTGTTTAATTATTTGCATGACTGACTAGGTGTCTGAGTATCTCTATGGATGAGTGGCGTTGTTTGAGTGTCTATATAGGAGTAAGAGTGCATATGATAGTCCTGTACTGAGTGACCGTAAGTATGAGTGACTGTACGGGTGAGTGAGTGGATGTGTGTGTGTAGACCTAAGAATCAGTGAGTGGGTATGTAGTTATTGGTGTTGGAGTGTCTATGGTTTTGCGAATGGCAGTCTGTAATTTAGAGTGGGTGTATCAAAGATTATATTAGGGTGTGAGGAGGTGCATCAGATTATCACGTGGATGATGTCATCAGTGATGTCATTTGAGATGTCATCAGTGATGTCATCAGTGATGTCACTGACCATGTCATGAGTGATGTAATATGTGACGTCATCAGCAGTGCATTGCGGGGCGCGAGTTATAGTTAGCTGAACTAACTATAACGGGGGAATTTCACGGGTTTTGTACGAGTGCAATGTCCAAGTAACTATAACTGTCCCTAAAACCTATGGTTTTTTCAGTGAATTTCAAAGGTTTTTAAATGCTAATTTGTAACTATAACGTGTCTGAAACCTATGGTTTTTTCAGTGAATTTCAAAGGTTTTTTAAATGCTAATTTGTAACTATAACGTGTCTGAAACCTATGGTTTTTTCAGTGAATTTCAAAGGTTTTTTAAATGCTAATTTCTAACTATAACGTGCCTGAAACCTACGGTTTTTTCAGTGAATTTCAAAGGTTTTGTAAATGACAATTTTTAAATGTATTAATTGTTATATTAATTTTTTTCATAGTGATTTACTACATTTTTAGAAACAATTTTTTTTACAGATTTTATTTTTTAAATTACATTGTAATTACATTATACATTACATTACAAAAAATACTTTCTCAGAATGAATTACTTTAGTTTAAATACTTTGCACATAGGCAATAGACTTTTAAGTACAGTAGTTACAGTTGTTGCAATGGGCAACACATTTTCAAACACAATGCGACATTCAGCTCAATGTGAATTTCTAGTTAAATGCAATTAGTTACTTTATGGATTACTTTTCTAACCACAGGACTGGATCCTAGATTCAGTCCTGGTACATCTCCTGTAAACAGTTGAGTAAAAGCGTTTTGGTTACAGTCGTGATTTTTAAGGAATATTATTGTATTTTAAAAGTTGACACTTAGAAACTTTTTCTCATAGAATCACCAATGTTATCCTATGGAAGGAAATTCACTTAGCAGGTAAAAACTGTTATCGTTACTTTTTCTTACTCAGTGTTGGATCCTGGATCCAGCACTGGTGCATCTCCTGTAAACAGTTGAAAGAATGTGTTTAAGTCATACAGGTGATTTTTAAGGAATATTTGTAGTTTGTAAAAATCAACACTTTGAAACTTTTTGCTGAAAACCAGGCAATGGATTCCTATGGAAGAAAATATAAGTTACTGGTAAGTACGGTTAAAATTACTTTTCAGGATTAGTACTGGGCTGAAAGATGCAGCACTGAGGTCTCTCCTGATAACAGGTGAGTAAATCGGAATTCGTATTTCGGCTGATTTTAGAGGAATATTTTAAAGTTCCAAAACTCCACACTTAGAAGAATTTCCAAGTGAAACCAGTCAATGTTAGCCTATGGAAGGAAATTCAAGTTACTGGTAAGTACGGTTAAAATTACTTTTCAGGACCAGTACTGGGCTGAAAGATACAGCACTGAGGTCTCTCCTTATAACAGGTGAGTAAATCGGAATTCGTATTTCGGCTGATTTTAGAGGAATATTTGTATGTTTCAAAAATCAACACTTAGAAACTTTTTCAGCAAAAAGCAGGCAATGATATCCTATGGAAGGAAATTCAAGTTACTGGTAAGTACGGTTAAAATTACTTTTGAGGATCAGTACTGGGCTGAAAGATGCAGCACTGAGGTCTCTCCTGATAACAGGTGAGTAAATCGGAATTCGTATTTCGGCTGATTTTAGAGGAATATTTTAAAGTTCCAAAACTCCACACTTAGAAGAATTTCCAAGTGAAACCAGTCAATGTTAGCCTATGGAAGGAAATTCAAGTTACTGGTAAGTACGGTTAAAATTACTTTTCAGGACCAGTACTGGGCTGAAAGATACAGCACTGAGGTCTCTCCTTATAACAGGTGAGTAAATCGGAATTCGTATTTCGGCTGATTTTAGAGGAATATTTGTATGTTTCAAAAATCAACACTTAGATACTTTTTCAGCAAAAAGCAGGCAATGATATCCTATGGAAGGAAATTCAAGTTACTGGTAAGTACGGTTAAAATTACTTTTGAGGATCAGTACTGGGCTGAAAGATGCAGCACTGAGGTCTCTCTTGATAACAGGTGAGTAAATCGGAATTCGTATTTCGGCTGATTTTAGAGGAATATTTTAAAGTTCCAAAACTCCACACTTAGAAGAATTTCCAAGTGAAACCAGTCAATGTTAGCCTATGAAGGAAATTCAAGTTACCGGTAAGTACGGTTAAAATTACTTTTCAGGACCAGTACTGGGCTGAAAGATGCAGCACTGAGGTCTCTCCTGATAACAGGTGAGTAAATCGGAATTCGTATTTCGGCTGATTTTAGAGGAATATTTTAAAGTTCCAAAACTCCACACTTAGAAGAATTTCCAAGTGAAACCAGTCAATGTTAGCCTATGGAAGGAAATTCAAGTTACTGGTAAGTACGGTTAAAATTACTTTTCAGGACCAGTACTGGGCTGAAAGATACAGCACTGAGGTCTCTCCTGATAACAGGTGAGTAAATCGGAATTCGTATTTCGGATGATTTTAGAAGAATATTTGCACAATGGTGAAGGGAGGGGCGGGGCCTGAGGTGACATCTGTGCAAACGCGCCCCGTGGCGCGTTTTAAGTTGGGGGATTAAGTCCCCTTGAATCCTGAGGGTCCCTAGGGGCCAACTAGCCCACTAGGAACCTCCAATATGCGCCAGGGGGCTGCGTTGCAGAGACGTGTAGAGAGGCCACACTCCTTTTTACACCTCTCTGCAACGCAGCTCTGTGGCGCTTTCTGGATGTACCTGTTGGGCTAGTTGGCCCCAGGGACCCTCAGTATTGAAGGGGATTTAATTCCCCATCTTAAAGCGCGCCACGGGGCCTGTTTGCACACATGTCACCTGAAGCCCCGCCCCTCCCTTCACCACTGTGCAAACGCGCCCCGTGGTGCGTTTTAAGCTGGGGATTAAGTCCCCTTGAATCCTGAGGGTCCCCGGAGTCCAACTAGCCCACCATATACCTCCAAGCGCCACAGAGCTGCGTTGCAGAGAGGTGTAAAAGGGGTGTGGCCTCTCTACACGTCTCTGCAACGCAGCCCCTGGCGCATATTGGAGGTTCCTGGTGGGCTAGTTGGCCCCCAGGGACCCCCAGTATTCAAGGGGAATTCGTTCCCCCTCTGCAAACGCGCCAGGGCGCGTTTGCAGAGTGGTGAAGGAAGGGGCGGGGCCTGCGGGCCCGATCGTTTTATTTTTATTTTTATTTTTGTCCCCTGAAGGAGGGCTGTGTAGCCCCCTTCCTTTTTCCTGTTTTTGGGCCCTGGGGACCCCATCCCCCAGGGCCTTACCCCTTTTTAAATTTAATTAAAAAAAAAAAAAAGCGGGAAGGGGCCGCGTGGCCCCCTTCCCTGGGCCTGTATTGGCCCGGGGACCCCATCCCCGGGGCATGGCCTTTTTTATTTTCTTGGGAGGGAGCTGCGTGGCCCCCTCCTCAGGCCATTAAGGCCCCGGGGACCCCATCCCCGGGGCCGGCCTTTCCATTTTTTTTTTTTTTTTTTTTTGGGGAGGGGCCGCGTGGCCCCCTCCTGAGCCACTACTTGCCCCGGGGACCCCATCCCCGGGGCTGGCCCTCTCCGTTGGGGACTGTGGGGGTCCCCAATCCCCCACAGTCCCGCCGGCTCCCCATGTCCCTTGGGAGCCGGCATTGCTGTTCCACATGGGGAGCAGCTGACATGCTGCTCCCCATGTGGAAAAGCAATGTGCTTTGGATATTGGAAGAGAGCAGGTTTCCTGCTCTCTCTTCCAATATCCAAAGCAGTTTGCTATGGCAGGACGGGGCCGCGAGGCTCCGTCCTGCCATAGCAAACTACAGTGTCCCGGGGTAGGCACCCGGGACACTGCAGGAGCTGGCCCTGGGGGTGGCGGTCCCCAGGGCCATCAAGGGCTCCAGGAGGGGGCTGCGCGGCCCCCTCCTACATCAGCACAGCCCGGGGAGGTGGTGGTCCCGGGGCTCGAGGGTCCAAAACGGACCCCCATTTTAATTGTTAGTGCCCGGGGAGGTGGCGGTCCCGGGCGTGTGGGGGCTGGAGCCCCCACACAGGTTGTTCAATTAATTAAAAAAAGCCCGGGGAGGTGGTGGTCCCCGGGGCTGCGGAAGAGCTCAGAGCCCTCCCGCACCATTTTAAAAAAGCCCCGGGGGTGGCGGTCCCCGGGGCTTAGGAGGCCCTTGAGGCCCCCACACATAAATTAAACCCCCACCATGCCCCGGGACTTGGGCCACCCGGAGGCAAAATACAGTCCGAGCGCGGGAGACCGCGCTTCGATTTTTCGGCAGGATTCGCGCACCCTGAGCGCATCCTGCCGATTTAAAAAAATTTTTTTTTTTGCCCAGGGGTCCTTGTGGGACCCCTAAGCAAACCTAGGGGTCAGGGTGTTTCTACCCTGCCCCCTTTGTGCGCTTTGCGCACTTGTTTCTGTCCCTCGGTTCTACCGAGGGACAAAATAACTGCCAACATTTCCTGAATCGGAATGTTGACAGCCAGCTGACAACCAATTAACATGCAGCTCGTGATCAGGAGGATGCGCGGACCCTACTCGGCCATAGATATCACTATCTTTTTACTTTTGATTTTCTCAGCAACTACTGAACGGATTTACACCATTTAACAAAAGGGTTCTTTCTGAACCAAGAACTACCTCTTTGCCAAATTTGGTGTAATTCCGTTCAGCAGATCGAGCTGTAGCCGTGTCTAAAGTTTCCTATGGAAAATTGCATGGGGAAACGCGTTTTGGGACCCCCTTTTTCTCGGCCCCAGCTTGACGAATCCCCGAGACTTTCAGGGTAGGAGCGGACCGGAGCGGGCCACAAAGTTTGAAAATTTCGCGAAGATACGTCAACCGGCAAGAGAGTTATTTCAAATAGAAAGTCGCGGATTTCCTATGGATGATAGGTTGTAACTATAACTATCTACTGGCGACCGCCAGTAGATAATATATATATATATTTATATATATATATATATATATATATATATATATATTATCTACTGGCGGTCGCCAGTAGATAGTTATAGTTAGGACCTATTTTCCATAGGGAATTCACAACCTTCTATTTGAAATAACTTTGGCGCCGGTTGACGAAACTTCGCGAAATTTTCAAAACTTGTGGGGCACTCCGGACCGCTCCTATCCTGAAAGTTTCGGGGTGATTCGGCAAGCGGGGGCCGAGAAAAAAGGGGGGTCCCAAAACATGTTTTCCCCATGCAATTTTCCATAGAAACTTTAGACACGGCTACAGCCCGAACTGCTGAACGGAATTACACCAAATTTGGCAAAGAGGTAGTTCTTGGTTCAGAAAGAACCCTTTCTGTTAAATGGTGTAAATCCGTTCAGTAGTTGCTGAGAAAATCAAAAGTAAAAAACATATATCTATGGCCGCAGAGGATCCGCGCACCCTCCCGATCACGAGCTGTATGCTAATTGGCTGTCAACACTCCAAACCAGGAAGTGTTGGCAGCCATCTTGTGCCTCGGTAGAACCGAGGCACAAGAAATCAGTAAAACAAGTGCGCAAAACGCAAAAAGGGGGCAGGGTAGAAACACCTGACCCCTAGGCCTGCTCAGGGGTCCCACAAGGACCCCAGGGCCCAAAAAGATTTTTTTTTTTTTAAATCGGCGGGATGCGCTTAGGATGCGCGGATCCCGCCGTGAAAGAAAAAAAAACGAAGCGTGGGCTCTCGCGCTTCGTTGTTATTTGGCCCCCGGGTGGGCCAAGTCCCGTGGGCATGTGGGGGTTTATTAAAAAATGGTGTGGGGGCCTCTAAGGCCCCCCCAAGCCCCGGGGACCGCAACCCCCCGGGGGTTTGAATTTTAAATCGTGCGGGAGGGCACTCGGCCCTCCCGCAGCCCCGGGACCGCCACCCCGGGGCTTCTTTAAAAAAATTAAATTACCTGTGTGGGGGCTCGAGCCCCACACACCCAGTGACCGCCACCTCCCCGGGGCACTAAGAATTTCAAAGTGGGAGGTCCGTTTCGGACCCCGAGCCCCGAGGACCACCACCTCCCCGGGGCTTTGCACATGTTGGGAGGGGCTGCGCGGCGCCCTCCTGGAGCCTGTGATGGCCCTGGGGACCACCACCCCCAGGGCCGGCTCCTGCAGTGTCCCGGGGTGCCCACCCCCGGGACACTGCTGTTTGCTATGACAGGGTGGGAGCCTCGCGGCTCCCGTCCTGTCATAGCAAACTTGCTTTGAATTTTGGAAGAGAGAGCAGGAAATTCCACACAGGGAGATGCATCTTAGCAGTTCCCCGTGTGGAAAAGCAATGCCGGCTCCCGCAGGACGCGGGGAGCCGGCGGGACCGTGGGGGCATTGGGGACCCCCCCACGGTCCCCAACGGAGAGGGCCAGCCCCGGGGGATGGGGTCCCCGGGGCTACAAGTGGCCCGGGAGGGGGGCCACGCAGCCCCCTTCCCCGAAATGTAAATTAAAAAAAAACAGAAAACAAAGGCCAGCCCCGGGGGATGGGGTCCCCGGGGCCATAAGTGGCCTGAGGAGGGGGGCAACGCAGCCCCCCTCCAAAACATTTTTTAAAAAAAACAAAAGGCAATGCCCCGGGGGATGGGGTCCCCGGGGCCGATTAAGGCCTCGGGAGGGGGGCCACGCGGCCCCCTTCCAAATTTTATTTTAAAAAATGGGGGCAGGCCCTGGGGGATGGGGTCCCCAGGGCCAATAAATTAGAAAAAGAAGGGGGGCCAGACAGCCCCCCTTCTTTTAAAAAAAATAAAATAAAAGACCGGCATCGAGCCGGAGGCCACGCCCCCTCCTTGCAGCACTCTGCAAACGCGCCCCCTGGCTAGGTTATGGTTAGGAAAACTTTTTTGTGTGTGGTATACAAATAATGTTTCCCATGCAAGACTCAAAGCCCCAGCTGGATTCGGTGGCAATCCTGTCTGCAATATGTGATATGTCATAGTGGATGGAGTCTCGTAAATATTCTGAGAGTATAGTTCAGTTATTCTTTCTAAACGGGTATATGTAAGTAATGTTTTTTGCTCTGACCATCCTTTTTGGCATTCATTGCACTGGCAATTAAGTTACCAGCATTTTACAATTTCTGACTGAAAGAGTTCCATGTGAACTACTGTTTTCTATATATTTATAACCCAGGCTCCTACTGGGCTTACAGGGTTACCCTTATTAACCTTATTGTTGAGAGTTGTGCCTTTGCGCTGGAGGTTACAAACAATGATTACCAGCAGGTACTCAACTCACTGAGATATCTAGTCAGAGTTTTCTTTCATTCTCATAGATGGCGAACATGATTTGGGCATGTAAGCCCAGTATGGCTTGTAATGGACAGTACTTGCCGAATCGGGGTCAGAGGCAGGCTGAGTCTGAGTGAAAATCCAGCCGAGAAAGGGAAAAAAACACTCACGAATCACCACTGAAACACGGATACTGGCAGCGCACAAGTCCTAAAAAAAGAAGTGGGGGGACGCTGACGTCACGACAGGAAGTGACGTCACGAAAGGTGCTCTGATCTCGCCCCAGAGAGGACAAAGAGTGAATGTGTGGCTCCATTTGCTCCAGTTATCGAGCTCCCGGTAAAATAAGTGGGGGGACGCCGTCCACCCGCGTGGTACCCCGACTCGAACCCTGGATACTGGCGTGTTATTCCCCTTTGCAGATGTGAAATCGCATAATGGCCAAATACAAGGGTGGGAACATAACGCAATAACAGCAGTAGCATATAAATGTGGGTGAGAAAAAGAATTCACGGCAACGGCCTAGCTGGTGGTCTGGCTTGGTTCCAAGAGCAAAACATGAGCTGAGCCGCCCAAAAATCTTCAAGTGAATGCTTTTAGCTTCTGTTTATTCTCCCTCCATCTCACTCTCAGCTTCAACTTTCTCTTTCTTGTTCTTTCCGTCTTTTCCTCAATGTCTGCTTCTCTTTCTCTTTTTTCGTTCTCTATTCTGGTTCTTTCTGGCTCCACTTTCTCTTGGCCCCTTTGACCATATGTCCCTTTATCTCTCGGTTCCTTCTGCCCTCTCTCACTTTCGTTTGCACTTACTCCCTTATACCCCACTGGCTGTCTTTTCCTCTGCTTGTCTTCCTCTCATCCCTTTTGCATCCCTCTCCTGCACGAGCACATCATTCGAACCAAACACCCGGGCGCAGCAGAGGAGGTGATGGCCACTGCCATGTTTTTTTTTTACATTTTAATTGTGACAATGTATAATGACAGTGGCGCAGCCAGCCCCTCCTCTTTTGTCCCTAGGTGGGATGATGTTATGTGAAACAAGATGAATTCAGGAGGAGGAAGGGGCTTTGGCTTCTCGGCTCAGCTCGCTTTTGGCTCGAGAGTCCCAGATGACCTTGGGCAGAGGCAAAAACGACCATCTGTCTGGAACCAGAATCGAGCCTTCATGGGCCCGCCCGTTTCTAGCACCATAGCAGTATTAACTTGCCTTGTACTCTGGGACAATCCTGATGGGCCCCTTGGAGGCTTCTTAGTCAATGGAGACAGACTGAATCTATATGTGTACTTCCGGGTTGGACCCTCTTTCTGACTATAAGAGGAAGCAAGGACGGTTTTGGAAAGCAGACAGAATTTCCCTTCCACGATAAATTGCTGCGCCCTAGTGCCTGTGCGAAATGCTGTTGATAACGCTGATCCTTTATCTTATCTTTTCTTAGGATCTTCAGGTCGCCAGGAACTTTTTACCTGCTGAATAGTGTAAAGGGAAGAAAATCTTTTCCGCTATGCCGCCATCTTAGAACCCAGTTCCCTCCAAAGACCACTGACTCCAAATTCAATTTTTAGGGTTTATTACCGCCAAGAATAACTGCACGTGTAAGCACCTCAACACGAGGTTAAAGAAATAAATGGGCACTAATACAAATAGCATCCTACGCAGAAGTCTCATCCGACTCAGGATGAGAAGAATCGTTAATTCCAGAAGTATTAGGCAAGCAATAACAGCTTCAATCTTTATGTCATTCCTCATTTATCTAAGAAAGCATAAACACATTTCTGTCCCTGTCCTATCACTTGATGACATACCTACTTAACGAGTTTCCCAGGCAAAAGTGAGTAAAAGGTGTCAGCTGTGAAGTCTTCCTAAGAAGTGCATTCACTTAGTACCTAAGCTCAGATTTTTGATGCTCCTTCACCAAATCCCTCTCTGTCCTTCTATCTGGTCTCTCCTACCTCTTCTCTGCCCTCCACCCTCGGGGCACTATCCCTAATACAAAACCCAATACAATTGAACACGCCTTTTGTCACGCCTCTTTCGTCAAGTCTTCTTTCTTGTACTTTTCCATCGGAACGGTTACTTCATCTTGGACGGTTGCGTTGACCTTGAGTCCCAGGCACCTTCTCCGCTGAAAGTATCATCCCTAAATTCCATTGCACTCCCATTTCCATGCCCCTCATCGCTTTAACTTGTGAAACAAAGAGCCAGTCTTTAACTAACGAGGCATGTGTCCTTGCACCTGCAACAGAAGATACGTTCAACAGAAACCCTCTACTGTGCTAATTAAATCTACCGTCGGTGCCCAGAGAACCTTTCCAAGAGAACCCTCTCTGCCTGCAAACCAAGCTAACATAAGAACAAATAGGCCTTTCCCTGGCGTATATGCAGTCAGGCCTTTACACAATTTAAACACACAAATCTTAATCACTTCTATGAATATTGGCTCATTACATTTCATATGCGAAAGTGAACTACATGTGCAACTTAATATGGTACACATTTAGACTATTGCATCTCGATTACACATGGGCTGATTCATCTATGCACTATTTTTCACACGATTCAGTTAAGCATTACATTGCATGATTATCATAGCACAATTACATTTCTTATTCATTCTAATAACTGCGGATTATACTACATTTAATTAGTCATTTATGGATATATAACTGGATATATGTGGGTGCGGGCTATCAGTGATTATGATGCACCCCTACAATTTTCATAAGAACATTGCGCTCTATCAGTTCCCCCTTTGATGACTCCTGTCATCACATTTTATTCAACTCCCTTGGAGAAAGAACCGACCTAAACAGAACTCGTTGCCATTCTCCCTGGTCTGTGATTCTCCATTCTCTTGAGTCTCTGATATTGACTGTCCTGCAGTCTAGCCATTCTCGTCTCATTTTCTCTCAAAGCTCTCTCAACTCGCCCTGCTCGATACCACTTGTAAGCCTTGATCGAACCCCACAAGCAAACCACACAAACCACCACGATAAGGAGAGGTCTCAGAACATAGCCAAGGAATCCCTTCCCCAGATTCGCAAACCAGCTCCCCACTTGACCAAATCCCTTGCCAACCTTTTCCCAAGCTCCCTCTTCGGTCAAATCCGCTATTTTTGTGTGGATGGTAGTGATGTTACTTATATATTTCTCCAGATCCTTGCTGTGGTCTGGTATATAAGTACAGCACTCTTGAACCTTCAATAATTTACAGACTCCGCCCTCTTTTGCCAATAAGACATCCAAAGCAAGACGATTCTGCAAAACCATTGTCCTTATCGACAACATCTCTCCCTCCACCAGTACCAACGACTTTGCTGTATTCATCGATAGCTCATCTATCACAGTCGCCAGTCTCCGAATCTTCACATCATTCAAGATCACTCCCAAACTTGGTATCATTGCTCCAAAGATATCTCCCACTATGACACCTGCACTCGCATCTCTTCTTGCTCTTGAATGCTTTCCACCTTCCAAAAGCTCCAAATCCTCAGTATGGTAAATCTTTGGAAATATTATTCCCAAGTAACATGTACCATACCAGTTCGCAGGTAACCTCACATAAGCATTCTTTCCACACACAAAGTACACCGTAGGTATCACTTGTACAGGGCCCTGGAGAAAGTTCTTAGCCACATCTGCCATAGTGAAAACATGATCACACGTACTCTGTCCCACAGGAATCTTTTCATAGTAGGTCTGATATCGTCTCACACACAGCTTTCCCCTCTGCTCTTTGTCCAAAGCTATAGGACCATAACTTCCTTTTGTCCGGTGTAATTTTTCCTCATCCGTCCAATCCACCATACTATGCCCTGTGTCCCGTGTCTGCGTCAGTTTTCTATACCTGTCTTCTACCTGATCCACAAACTTTTTCTCTACACCTGATAATGAGCATGTCAAATTATGTCGGTGGGCATATGCTGTGTCCAATTCCAAAGACGGGATGAAGAACTTCCTAAGTCTATCCTCTGACTTATAGTAGTCGTACTTATTCAAATGTTTGTATGCTGGGACTTCAGGAAGCACTGCATCGTAATTGGAAAAGAAATACTCAAACTGATCTCTTTCAGTAAAATATACTAAGCAACAGACTACATGAAATTCCATATGTCAGTGGAAGATGGTGATATCTAATACCCTCATCCACTGAAGCAGGCAACTGCATACACACATAACAATCTTTCGCATCCATCGCATCCACGTACTCATATAGCAGCTTGGCGTATGCATTAAGCTTGAAATCACTTCTTGACAAATCTACATGCAACCTACGACTTTCTTCTATCAGCAAAGCTCTGTTAGCTCCTATGTTTGCCTCTTTTTGGCTAGGTGTAGTAGGTGTAGGTGTCCCTGGCACCCCCTGCACTGCTAGCTCATGTGGAACGGTATATGAGACTATAATTACTACGATTATAGAAACTATCACACTACCTATAAGTATGCCTACAATCAATTTGGATCTACGATTGGGATCTCCAACCTCCATGATTTCGAAAGTTCTCAAAAAGTTCTTGGTTTTAGCAATGAACACTCAAAAGTCTCTGTGTCCTCAACTCGTGACTTGCTTAACCAGCTCGAGCAACTTTGAAACCTCTGGAAATCCCCTTGTCAGCCACAGTCTTATTTACACAGTCCAGAAAAAGACTTCCCTAGTCTTCGTTCCTCTTCGGTGAAAGTCCCTAAGTTTACTCTTCTTCCACTCGGACCTAGGTTATCTTCTTCTTTAGACTTTTATTTACACAGGTTATATTTCATCCATGATAAGATCATTAGTGAGCACTTCCAGAACGTGATACAAAAGTTCAAGACGCAAGATTATCATTTCATGTGAAGACGGCTCAAACCCAAAAGACGGAAATTCGAGTCGATGCAAAACCAATTGTCGGACTTTACTCAGAAGCGGGGGATTCGGAACGGTGAGGGTCAGTATTCCTTCGACTTCGAGCCCTGGCAACAACAACACCACCTTCACCACCACATTCGGGCTCTTGCTGACCACCTGCACAGACCTCAGTCTCCCAGTACTCACTACCCCCTGCATCTAACACTGTGTAAGTCCACTCAGGGGTAGAGTATCTCCGGCAGGGTACTCTTGTTCTTTTCGACCTTCGCCGACTCTCTTGAGTCTGATCTTCGTCGCTTGCTTCCGTTTCAGACGTTTCAGACACTGGAGCAAGATCTCTTTCAGGTGCCAACCTCAGATTCAGTCGCCTCTGTCTTTCAGGCCAACCTTCCTCAGTTCTGATCGTTCTTCTGCCTTCCCCTACTATACCCAGTGCACCACTTCCTCTTTCTGCTGAATCTGACTCTTCTCCACCCACTGCAGCTTCTCCGTCTTCCGTGTCAGAGTCGAGGTTTGAGCTGTCGAAACCCCCTTCAGCTTGCTCTAGTGCACCACCAGCTGTGTCAGCAACCCTTACAGCTTGACTTGTCCTCTCATGTGGCCCTGCCACATCAGCTGGATTTTCATCTACGAGAGGAGCTGTTTCTTCCAAGGGTGCTGAAACTCTGCGGGTATGGGAGGCATGTACCCAGTTCGGCAATCCTCCACACTTCACTGCTGTGTTCGTTACCAGTATCACCTGGTACGGGCCTCGCCAGCGAACATCCAAACAGCTCTTCCTCACGTGCTTTCGGACAAGCACCCAGTCACCTGGACACAGGTCGTGGCACAGATCACTCGAGGCCGGAACAGCTGCAGCTTGCACCTGCTGGGACACAGAACGGACCTCATCAGATAGTCCTTTACAGTAATCGAGAATCAAGTCATCAGTGATGTTAATCAAAGCTGTAGCTGGTACTGCTGGCAGCCGCATTGCCCTTCCCATTAATATCTCATGGGGGGACAATCCGGTCCTCCTATCTGGGACACTTCGCATGCTCATCAGTACGAGCGGCAAAGCGTCAGGCCATTTCAGGGACGTTGATGAACACATTTTTGCCATCCGGGCTTTCAAAGTTCCATTAACCTGTTCCACCATCCCAGAAGCCTCTGGTCGGTAACTGCAATGGAGTCTCTGATCAACATTCAATGCGGCACAAAGTAACTTCATGATTTCACTGAGAAAATGTCTTCCTCTATCTGATTCCAAAGAGGTCGGGATCCCGAATCTCGGGATGAGCTCCCTCAACAATAACTTAGCCACTGTGAGAGTGTCACACCTGCGTGTTGGGTAAGCCTCCACCCATCGTGAGAATACACAAACCAGCACCAAGATGTATCTCAACCCATTGCACTTAGGCATTTCCACAAAGTCTAACTGTATCCTATTGAAGGGCCCTCCTGACCTCCCAATGTGACTCAAGGTGACTACTGTTTTCTTTCCAGCATTCATCTGCTGACACGTAACACACCTCTGACAAACTGTCTCAGCCATTGCACGAAATTGTGGGTTATACCACGTCTGTCTAAACACCCGCATCATTGCATCTCTACCAAGGTGTGCCGGTCCATGTATTAGTCTCGCCATCGGGCTCAACAGATTCTCTGGTAATACAGCTCTTCCATCATTGGAGACCCAAACATCCACATCCCCTCTTTCACACCCTGCCTTGATCCATCCTTCTCGTTCCTGATCTGAGACTTCATCCTGCAGTCGCTTGAGCTCTTCCCAAGTGTCTGCCATGGCCAACATCATGTTGAGCTCGGTTCTTTCTTGGCTCTCTCCTGTGTAACCTTCTGTAAATATGCATCCCTGTTCTGCACAGAAACGAGCATCTTCATCCGCATAGTTATTTCCCAATGACACAAAATCCTCCCCCTTTCCATGTGCAGTACACTTGACAACTGCGATTTCCTTCGGACTTTGCAATGCATCTAACAGTTGTCTTACATATTCACCATTCCTAATGGGTGAACCAGATGATGTCAAAAATCCCCTCTGAGACCATAACTGTCCAAAATCATGCACCACACCAAACCCATATTGGCTGTCTGTGTATATCGTGATCCGAATTTTTTCAGCGGCCAAACAGGCTCGAGTCAAGGCAATGATTTCAACTACCTGCGCGGAGCGTACTCCTTCTAGGCAAGCAGCCTCAACCACCCTGGAAATGGTACATACAGCAAACGCTGCTCTTAGTTGGCCGACACTGTCTCTTAGGCATGAACCATCGACAAAGAAAATTTCATCTGGGTCAGTCAGTGGTTCATCGACAATGTCAGGTCTCGGTTTGGTGCAAAGGTCAGTCACATCAAGACAATCATGGTCCTCACAATCTTCATCATCTGCATTTGGTATAGGCATTAATGTCGCAGGGTTTAAGACGGAGCACCTTTTCAGAGTCACATTCTCTGCGGCAAGTATGACTTGCTCGTACCTTGTTAATCTGTTGTTCGTTAGGTGCTGAGTCTTAGTCCTGGTCATCAACAATTCAACCGAGTGTGGCACATATACAGTCAAAGGATGACCCATTACAATGCTTTCACATCTTTCAATGCTGACACCTGTTGCAGCAACGGATCTTAGACATCCGGGCAACGCAGAAGCTACTGGATCTAGAGTATCTGAAAAGTAGGCAACTGGTCTACGGACACCTCCATGGTTCTGAGCTAAGACTGCTAATGCGCATCCTTCTCTCTCACAACAGAACAATGAAAAAGCCTTGTTGTAATCAGGCATTCCCAGAGCAGGGGCACTACACAACTCCTCTCTCAGTTTTAGGAATGACACCAAGCACTCCTCGTCCCATGGTACCGGATCACTCACATCTTTGTGCGTAAGCCTCTGTAAAGGCTTTGCTCTCAAGGAAAAACTAGGGATCCACTGCCGACAATAGCCGACCATTCCCAAAAACATCCTGACTTCTCTCTGTGTGGTAGGCACTGCCATACTCATTATTGCCTCAATTCGGTCTGGTGACACCTTCCTCTTGCCTTTTTCTAATCTGTGTCCCAAGTACTGTACCTCATTCAAACAGTACTGCAACTTATTTGGAGACACCTTGTGCCCGTTCTCTGCTAAATGGTTCAACAGGGCTACCGTGTCTATCCTGCAAGCATCTTCCGTTTCTGAGGCAACAAGCAGATCGTCTATGTATTGCACGAGAACTGAGTTCTGCGGCAATACAAGACTCTCAAGATTCTTTTTCAGGATCTGATTAAAAATCGATGGACTTTCTGTATACCCTTGAGGGATACGACACCATGTTAACACACGATTTTCCAGCCGAAATGCAAAAAGAAATTGGCTTTCCTCATGGAGCGGTATCGAGAAAAATGCTTGACACAAGTCAATGACAGTAAACCACTCGACTTCACATGGGATCTGAAACAGTATCACTGATGGATTCGGTACCACTGGACAACAAGGGACAACTATCGTGTTGACCTTTCGCAGGTCTTGCACGATCCTGAATTTCCCGCTCGGTTTCTGTAACCCCATAATAGGTGAATTACAGGGGCTACCTCTGATCTCCTTCAGAATGCCTTTTTTGATGAAAGTCTCGATTACAGGTTTAATCCCTGCGATCGTTTCGGGCGACAGATTGTACTGAGGCGTTCTAGGGAACTCAACATTTTGTTTCACCTCGATCTGCACAGGTTCAACCCCTTTGATTAGTCCTATCTCTTCTCCTGTGAAGTCCCACACCTCAGGTGACACTGTATCTCTCAAATCCGGTGGAAGTTCCTCCACGGTCACCATTGGATACAAGTCTATGCACAGATGTTGATTAGCAACTTTGAAAGTAGCATCATCATCTCTCGTCTGAACCTCCACTCCACTGGGCGTGCAATAAATCGTGCAGTTCAACTTGCATAACAGGTCCCTTCCCAGAAGACAGACTGGACTAGTATCACACACCACAAACTGATGTCTGGTTTGGAAGGAGCCTATCCTCACTGGGATCGGTTCGGTCAATGGACTATTTATTCTTTTGTTCGCTACTCCAACAACTTGAATTGATTGTCCCGAGAGGGGTAGGTTGGGGACTACTGCTGATCTTACAGTAGACCGGGTAGCACCAGTGTCAACCAAAAGAGTGGTAGGATGACCATCAATGTCTGCCTCCACAAAAGGTCCTCTCTGGTCTACCTCCAAGACTGCTCCAAGTGTGCAGTCTTCCTCCCCCCTCAGGCACCGTCAGGATAACGGGTCTGGGCTATACTCATCATACCCTTCGAAAAGGGGCATCTGCTGGTAAGTTTGTATCCCATGCGGGATCCTCGGTGGCTGTGGGACCTGCACTTGTTGGTTATGCATCCCCCCTTTCATCGATCTGGGCCTCATAACGGTATTGACTACCTCCGTCTCAGGTGCCTGAACCCCTTCTACCTCTTGCTGCACCTGATTGGCTGGGTTCAAGGGGCACTCGCGCTTCCAATGCCCGATCTGGTGACAAAGATGACACGCTGTGGTCTTCTTCAGTGTCGCCACATCCACCCCCGTCTTGGGATCAATTGGTTTCCCCTTTCCTTGACCTTGCCCATTCTGGTTCCCTTGGTAATTTCCTTGTCTCCTTCCTAGGGTCCCTCCACTAGGCTGGACCTGTGCTGTCTGCATCTGAACGAGCATCAATTTATCCTTTAGCTTCCGATGCTTCGAGTCCACCTCATCGCTACAATACCTCGCATACCGCAAGATTTCATCTACCGGCTTGTTCTGCCAACAGATCAAATGGTGCTGTATCATGAGGCTGACTTCTAGTCTCAGACCCAGCACAAACTTTGAGACAAACTGTCCCATATCCTTGGGGTCTAATGCATCTAATCCGCTATACTGTTTAAAAGCTTGCAAAAGTCTTTCATAATATTCATGCACTGTTTCTTTAGGTTCCTGCACAGTTCGGTCTATCTTAACCCAATCTATATCTTGAGGGGAAATCTTCAATTTCAACCATGTAATCACCTGTTCAAATTTTTTCATTACAAGGGGTGAGGGACCATTTGTGACAGCATCCCTTTCGGGTTCAGAGGTCGGCCACTCCACGGCGATTTTGCAAGCTGTCCACAAATCTCCCGGCACCACTATGTCAAACAGGGTGTTCAAATCAGTCCACAACACCTTCGAGATTTTAACAAACCGCTCAACCTGTTTGTACCACTCTACGGGTTTCTCCCTCAGCCGAGGAAAATCATTTGTAAACGCAGCCAAATCACCTCTACTCCACGGCACATACACGTACCCTCCATTCTGTACTTCCCGTAAGGGAAAGTTTCCAACACCCGTCGCCCCCCCCCCCGGAGGCGGCGTTTCTCCCTCAGTTTTCTTTGCTATTTTCTTCCTTGACCACCTTTCCTCCCATTTGTCCAACAAATTCCATATCCGCATCCCTACAATCAGATCTTTAGTATGTGTCCTCAAACCTGTGATCCTTTTCTCCTCCAGCTCCTGATCACTATATTGTAACCTATGTGGTCCTTGCAATGTCTTTGTTTTATTCAGGTCTACTTCGTATCTCCTGGCTAATGCTGTCAATTTCTCGTGAGCTATCCTAGCTTTCCGAGTCACATCTTTTGCTATGAAAAGCAGCTCATCTGACCCGTAAATTTCTATTCTTTCTAAAGGCAGACTTCCACTAATCATTTCGTCTACCTCTGCTTTCAGCCTCACTACATCCAGCAACCTTGCCTGCACCGCACTCTTTAGTATTTCTCGACAAGCTGCGCCATCCCGTTCATCATAGTCACTATTCTGTCCTTGTGACCTATTCCCTTCTATCGTACTTCTGGAACTTGGTCTATCTTCCAAAATGTTTTGTTCCCTATCGCCTGGCATCCTATCACTTTGGTTTCTTACTGTTGGTGTCCACATCCTCAAAGCTGACTTGGATTCATGCAAAGACCTTGGTCTGACTGGTCTCTCGTCCTCTTGTCTAAAAGAGGAGTCTGCAGTGGCTGGCAATGGCGTACTTGTATCTAGTGGCCTTGGGAAGTGGATCACTTGTACTCCGAACCCATTCCCACTAACACTAGTTCCCTCTTCTCCTCTCGTCTGTACTGAACTTCCTTCTCTTACTCGGTCTGGGTCATATACCGGTACTATGGGGCCAATGGTAACCGGTACTGTCAGGGAGTCCGGTAATCGGGTATTCCCAACGGAAGGCTGTGTTGCCTCTCCCTCTGTTCTTGTGGAAATCCTTCCCACTACCCTCATGTTAGTCTGATTCGGTGTCTCATCAGTTTCTACTGCTGGAGTTGGTTTTCCCTCTTCTGAATCTGGATTAAATGGAGGTGGCCTCTCTGCTAGCAGCCTATCTAACAGACTGTCATCTGTATCACTGTCATCCTCTTCAACTCTTGTTATTTTCCCGTTTTTTATTAGCAATGGGTATAACCTATCTCCTTCGATCGTTTCCACTCTCCACCTTTTCTCCAGTGCATCCCACCTCGCATCTTGAAATGCCCTGATCGATTTCTTCACCCTTTCCTGGCTCTTATCTCTTTTCCTGTCATATGCTGCCCTAATCCATGCATGTATCGCCTCAAATTG
Organism: Calotriton arnoldi; assembly: GCA_963921515.1. Lineage (NCBI taxonomy): Eukaryota > Metazoa > Chordata > Amphibia > Caudata > Salamandridae > Calotriton > Calotriton arnoldi. The sequence continues at coordinate 147,200 of CAWUFW010019803.1, forward strand.
TGTCGGTCTAGGCAGTGGTCGTAAAGAAGCCATTATAGTCTTTAGCTGGTACAACACCTCTAGCCTGAAAGTGCCATAGCGTGGGAAAGTCAATTCTCCTTCCCCTTCTGTCATTTTATGCCAGTTCTCAAGCCAAATTATGGTATGCAATCCTACATTTGTAGCCATATAATGTGCCGGCGTATCCTCGGGAGGGGCTTCCTCTCCACCCCGAGTAACCACATGTCTGTCACCTCTGCAAAGTTCTCGTAAAACTTTAAAACATTTCATGGTAAAGCAGATATCTGTTCGCACTCAATATTTTGTTTTTCGCTTTCTGATTCAATCCACCAATGCCAACGCGGCGCACACCAACCGACCTATCGCAGCGCGGCACTATCTGACGTCACGCTTCCTCCGTTTGCAGCAGTTCCCCTCCTTCCTAATTCTCTCGTTCTCGTTCGCACGTGTCCCAATCACACTCTGAAGCAATGGTCCGTCCTACCGAACAATTACCTCGCTGACTGTCAGTCCACCAATGACCGAACAGCCTCTCGAGATTGTTGACCTCAATCTGGCAACTGTCTGTCCGCGAAACGACCGGACAATCACCTCTGACACAATCGATAGGATTCAATCACTCAATGTTCCACACACAACAACCTACGACCAGCGTCGGTTATTCACACACTCACACATGTGCTCCCTATCTTCAGTGGGTTGATCAACGACGTCTCATGACCCCCACAACTTCTGGTCAACGATCTCAGTTCTGGGTGTCTTCTACACCACAATAATCAAATCTCTCGGTACCGCGCGCGCTCACGGTCCGGTCCTCAATCATACGACTCTCATTCCAACTCCACAAGACATCACACAACAATTAAACACCGCAATCTAACGAACATCACCCTGTTCATACTCACTCTACCGCGAACTGCTTCTTCCGCCGCACCGTCACTTTCTGTCAGTTTTCAGCGACCGCCGACGTCCTCCTCTTACGATCCACTGGATCACCATCACTCGGGCTCTATGGGGCAACTTATCTCTTATCCTGATCTAGATCTCCCCTTACTATCAGAGATAACCATCCTACTCTGCTACCAACTGATAACGCTGATCCTTTATCTTATCTTTTCTTAGGATCTTCAGGTCGCCAGGAACTTTTTACCTGCTGAATAGTGTAAAGGGAAGAAAATCTTTTCCGTTATGCCGCCATCATAGAACCCAGTTCCCTCCAAAGACCACTGACTCCAAATTCAATTTTTAGGGTTTATTACCGCCAAGAATAACTGCACGTGTAAGCACCTCAACACGAGGTTAAAGAAATAAATGGGCACTAATACAAATAGCATCCTACGCAGAAGTCTCATCCGACTCAGGATGAGAAGAATCGTTAATTCCAGAAGTATTAGGCAAGCAATAACAGCTCCAATCTCTATGTTATTCCTCATTTATCTAAGAAAGCATAAACAAATTTCTGTCCCTGTCCTATCACTTGATGACATACCTACTTAACGAGTTTCCCAGGCAAAAGTGAGTAAAAGGTGTCAGCTGTGAAGTCTTCCTAAGAAGTGCATTCACTTAGTACCTAAGCTCAGATTTTTGATGCTCCTTCACCAAATCCCTCTCTGCCCTTCTCTCTGGTCTCTCCTACCTCTTCTCTGCCCTCCACCCTCGGGGCACTATCCCTAATACAAAACCCAATACAATTGAACACGCCTTTTGTCACGCCTCTTTGGCCAAGTCTTCTTTCTTGTACTTTTCCATCGGAACGGTTACTTCATCTTGGACGGTTGCGTTGACCTTGAGTCCCAGGCACCTTCTCCGCTGAAAGTATCATCCCTAAATTCCATTGCACTCCCATTTCCATGCCCCTCATCGCTTTAACTTGTGAAACAAAGAGCCAGTCTTTAACTAACGAGGCATGTGTCCTTGCACCTGCAACAGAAGATACGTTCAACAGAAACCCTCTACTGTGCTAATTAAATCTACTGTCGGTGCCCAGAGAGCCTTTCCAAGAGAACCCTCTCTGCCTGCAAACCAAGCTAACATAAGAACAAATAGGCCTTTCCCTGGCGTATATGCAGTCAGGCCTTTACACAATTTAAACACACAAATCTTAATCACTTCTATGAATATTGGCTCATTACATTTCATATGCGAAAGTGAACTACATGTGCAACTTAATATGGTACACATTTAGACTATTGCATCTCGATTACACATGGGCTGATTCATCTATGCACTATTTTTCACACGATTCAGTTAAGCATTACATTGCATGATTATCATAGCACAATTACATTTCTTATTCATTCTAATAACTGCGGATTATACTACATTTAATTAGTCATTTACGGATATATAACTGGATATATGTGGGTGCGGGCTATCAGTGATTATGATGCACCCCTCCAATTTTCATAAGAACATTGCGCTCTATCACTGTCTTTTTCCATTCCCTTACTGCTGCTATTTCGGTCTATGGTGCTGGCTAGGCCGTTTTCTCTTTTTTTTCCTAACTTGGTAAACGAGAAACGTGTCAGGCGCCCTGAGCCTCCTTGGCTGGGAGAGGAGTTCAAGCAGCCGGTCCAACAGCAGAGTAAATAAGGACGTTTCCCGAGAGAGCTGGAATAAGGCATCAGTAACGAAAATAGTTGCTTTATTATATCTGTTCAGGAGGTAGCAAATAGACTGGCCATTTAAATTCTAGCTGGGGACAGGGAGAGGGGGAGGTCGGGTCATGCAGACACGGGGAGAGCTGTCATTCTTGTCAGGGGGGATTTAGAAAGAAGCGCGGGCTTTTTTTCTCCTGAAAAGTGTAAATGCGCGTTTGGTCGAAGGTGTCACTTTGACAGCCGTGGAAGCTGGAGTTTTCCGTATATCCACAGATAAGGTGCAGCCGAGAGGAGCTTAAGTGCGAGCTTTCTCCGAGCTGTATTTATTCTTCCCTTTGCTGACCTGCTGTGGCGCCTTCACCAGCAGCAGGCACTTAAATCAATCCCTGGGCTCCATTGAGATTGGGTCAACTGGATAAGATCATCGGTTACAGACAGGGCCACATGAATTATGTGGCAACGGAGGCTCAAATGATTCAGCTGGGGCGACTAAATTATGCAAAACAAAACAAAAAGCAAATTATGCGACATAAGCGAACATTTTGTGGAAGTGTCATTTTAACACATACTAATACTGTCTGGGTAAAGGTTCTGCTTCATTAATAGCACTTAACACCTGAATACATCCACAGCAACAAAAGGTGACTAGTTAAACTTCATTAGTGATCTGACGTTGAGTTATTCGTGTGTTGCATGTCGTTTTACAAACTTTCTAAACTTTAGAGCTGGAGACTTTTTTTTAAACCTGCAAGCTGTGTAGCAGATGGTGGGTTATATCGAAAGTACATTACGTGCTTAATAATTATGTGGAAAACGCTGCAGCCACAGAATCTCATAATTTTGTGGTCTTGGAATAAGGCTGTGCTAACACAGTTCTCTTCATGTATTCTACCTTTGACACCCACCCCCGCCAACATGGGCAGGTGTGGGCATGAAAGTATAAACACAGCATCTTTAGTTTAGACAACAAATTAGACAGAAAACTGCAGGATTGTTAATCTTTCAGCCAATACTCATTTACCATTGAGAACTTAATTGAATGGCAAGATCAATTTACAAAAATGAATACTTAAATCTTTGGGTGAAAAAAGGATAGAATATGGTGAAATGGGAATTCACTTTTGACTGCAATTGAGAGAAATGACTTACATTTTATGTTGAACAATGTTGCAGAAGAGCGTTTCAAAATGCTTTCCAGTGCCAACATTATCAGTGGGAGCAGACCGGTGTCTTGGAAAGATCAGTTTGGAGAAAATTTTTTAGAGCTTCAAAATACAAGATTCAGGGACAGAATTTACCTGCTAGTGGGCGTCATGTCTTCAGTGAGCAGGAACATGAACATGCGATCAAAATATTTAGCTGAGACAGGTTGAAAACAATATTTAAATCTATTGGTAAAGAGCCCTTGTCCTGATGATATTTTATCTGATGGAGCTTAGATTTATTAAGCCCTGTCATAAAGGACTGATGGTTACTGATGCATAAAAACATATCTTTGAAAAAGGAGTTCATATTTCCCATCCAGGAAAGAAAGATTCCATCTGATCTGTGCTGCGTTTTTTATTAAAGACGATTTGTATTGCACCTATGCTGAATGAGCACTGGATCAATGGTACTTCAATAGGTTTAGTGTTTCCAACTACTCTCCCAACATGGCAGGGGTCCTGAGATGCGAAAACCTTCTAGTTCTCCCTGATGGAATCCGATCACGTGACCGCTCTCTGGTGTCACGGGAAGAGGATTCGCCGTATATGGACACCAGGGCATTTGCCCGGCACCTTCATGGCATACGGAGAGACAGATTCTAGGCGGCGGCCTCACCTTGACGAAGTAAGAGGAGTTGATGCGGGGGATCCGCACTCAAAGCTGTGCATGGATAGAGGTCTAAGAAAACGAAGGGGGGTGACGTGACATTTCATACTCTAGTGAAAACATACAAATATTTCACCAAATGGTAGTAGTGGTTCCAATAATGGAAATTTACAGCACTTCAAAACAAGATTGTTACCGTATGTATTTCAAAAAGTAATGTGTGAATCTATTACCACAAATTAAGGTGCTGTGTTGGTTCAGCCACCCTACTACCGGAAGGTGCTATTCGCATGTTAAAGATAATACGCTCAAATCATAAACTACTTGAACCTTATTATAGCACTCTCTTGAGTATACTGCTAGACCATTAAGTCATCACACAGATTTGCTGGCAGCACAGAATTAGTTGGTTCGCAGATTCCAATTGTAGACCAGAATACAAAGTTGAAATTCTCTCCTCTCTTCACAGAGATAAGTAAAAAAGTCCAGATAACTAGTGTGTTTCCACTGTTGTTTTTTATTCCTTTTAGCAATCAGCCGACACGTGTTTCGTCTTTTTCACTCCTCCACAGTGACCGCTCATCTAAAGCCACCCAGCCGCACTCGCTCTGAGAAAACAGCCAAGAAAACTCTGGTGAGTCCGTTCTCTTTAGACATGCATTTTTTATTTTATTGCTCAATTCATGTGCCGCAACACCCAACACAGGACACCTACGTGTTTAGGCTTCCGCCTTCAACTATATATATATATACATATATACATTTCACTGAAAAAACCATAGGTTGAAGAGATGTTATAGTTAGGCTCAGGTGTCACTCCTACTCAACCAGAGAAATTGTGCCGTTATAGTTGGTGAGCTAACTATAACTTGTACCCCCGCAATGGACTGCTTATGACCTCACATATTACGTCACTCATGACATGGCCAGTGACATCACTGATGACATCGCTGATGACATCTCAAATTACATCACTGATAACATCATGCGGTGACTGTGAGTGTTTTTTAAAAAGTTTGAGTGTTGAATTATATACCAAGGTGTATTGGTGAATCAGTGCATGTATGAGTGCCTGATTGGATGATTCAGTGGGTGCGTGACTAATGGGATAAGTGAGTGATTAGATGTCTCAGTGTATGTATGAGGGAGTGACTGGTTGTGTGAATGTGTGTATCTGTCTGTCAGTTGGTGTCTAAGTGGCTATATGGGTGTGTGATTGGGTATGTGAGTTTTGGTAAGCGTGAGTGATTGGTTGTCTGAGTACCTCTATGGGTGTCTGAGTGTCTGTGTGGGTGGGTGATGAGTGAGTCAGTGGCTTATGGGTTAGTGAGTACATGTGTGTGGGGCTGTATGGGCGATTGAGTGTGTGTATGGCTGTGTCGGTGAGTGAGTGCATGTGTCAGTGGTATATGGATAATTAACTGGGTATGTGAAAGGCAGTTTAGGTGAATGATGGGGTATATGAGTGACTGTATTGGTGAGTGAGTGAATGGAAGAGCGGCTGTATGGGTGAGTATGTGCTTGTGTTAGTGGCTGTATAGGTGAGTGGGTATGCATTAGTATCTGTATGAGTAAGTGACTGAGTGTGTGTGTAACTGTATGGGTAAGTAAGTGGCTGTGTGATTGACTGGATGGGTGAGTGAGTAGGTGTGTGAGTAGCTCTATGGGTGACTGACTCAGTGTGTGAGTGGCTGTATGGGTGTACAAGTGGATATATTAGTGAGTGAGTGGGTGTATGAGTGGCTGTATGGGTGAGTGAGTAGATGTGTGTGTTGATCTAAGAATCAGTGAGTGGCTGTGTAAGAACTGGTATGTGTGTGAAAATGGGTTTGAGAATGGTAATGTGGTAGTTGGAGTGGGTGTACGAAAGGTTATATGGGGAGTGAGTGGGTGCATCAGAGATTTTTTGGATGATGTTGATGGAGCAGGATTTCGCAAAAAGAAACCAGCTCGGATTGACACCCTTGTAATACTTACTAACAGTGTGTAGTGTAAACTAATATGCAAACCACATGAACACGTGGGAAACCGCTTTGTGCATGCGTGCCCTAATGTGAACTAAATGCATGAAAGAACTAGGCCGCACTTTACATTGCGTTTCTAAAAAGAAACAAAGCTAATGCATGTTTAGGCCGCATGTCGCATTCGCATCTTGCGTCTTGCTTTAAACGATAATGAATAATGCCGCTTTGCGTGAAGCTTATGCTAAGAAAAATATTGACAGGGGATAGCGCAAAGGTGGGTGGTAAACAGTGAAAAGTGCATTATCATGTAATTAATGAATGTTTATGTTCTATTTGCCGTAGTGGGTCGAATGGGCCTGCAATTATTAAGTTGACCAGATAGATGAGGGGCAGGAAAACAAGCAAGAATGACATGCCAAAGCAGACAGAAGTGCTGAGCGCTGCAGAGAAAGTGTAAAGGTTCAAGGCTATGTAGCACAGAGAACATTGTATGGCTGCCAAACGGATGAGCCTGACCGTGGGATCCAAGACTTCTTCTGCGGAACGTGACTGAAAAATATATGAGAAAATGGAGAAATGTTTCAATGTCGGAATAACTGAACAAGTCAAATGGGAGAGGATATAGAACAATGAGTACAAAGAAATTGTGAATGGGAACCTGGTGGTGTGACAGACCACCTCCTAAATCCACCAATAAGCTGTCGAGTTCCATGAATTGTTTCAACTAATGTGGGTTGGACATGTAGGTTTTAGGGTATAACTGGGGTGCCTTTGGGGGTGTGCCTTTGCCTGAGCTCTGATCGAATGCAGAGGAGAGAGGGGTGATGCGTCGCTGTCCGTCGGTTTGCAGAGAGGCCTAGCGGTTCCTGACCCTGTCCTGTCCCGTTCCTGAAATCTTTGTCTTCTGACTCTATTCAGGAGACCCCCACTACTCCCTTGGCCAGGGGGTGGTATTTTACTGAATTTCTTTGGGTTTGTATTATCTTGCTGACTCGTACTTTGCATAATTATTTGCAAATGTATTTTTGTCTCTGAAACTTATGTCTCTTCATCTATCCACTCCCTCATATGCATATTATTAATTGTTGATGAGTTTGACTCTGTGCATTCCTGATTGATTTTCTCTCCCTTATGTGAGATTCTTTGTTTGCATTGTGACCTGTATACGATGAGCATTAATCATTTATTTGAGATACACTTTATAAACCTTATCAAGAGTCTGTGATCATTTAGCTGGTTAGATAGTCAGTTAGTTCTATTATTACCATCAATTACTCAACTAATTGGTCCATCGACTGAGAGGAAAGAGAGTTGATTTACAGGTCTAGTTATGTATTTAGAATTGTTAAACATGAATCTGTGAAGGAAATAATTTTTCACGTCTTTAAAAACTTGAACCCCAGCGCATCAGGGATTTGGGTGAATGTGTATGGGCCATTGTATGAAATATTGACTAAGTGTTGCGCTGGATCAATGTCATCAATGATGTCATTTGAGATGTCATCAGCGATGTCATCAGTGATGTCATCAGTGGTGTGATATCATGAGTGATGTAATACGTGAGGTCATAAGCAGTGCATTTGCGGGGCACGAGTTATAGTTAGCTCACTAACTATAGCGGCTGAAATTCTCTGGTTTTGTAAGAGTGACACCAAGGCCAAACTATAAAGTCTCTGTAACTTTTGTTTTTTTCAGTGAATTTCTATGGTTTTTTAACTAGAAGTCATGTTTGCAAAGTGGTGGAGAAAGGAGGCTGGGACTCCGACCACCTCTCAGGAATCCCGCTGTGTAGGACTTACAGAAGGTACCAGGAGGACTTCTTGGCCCCCAAGGTCCCTCAGAAGTAAAGTGGACTTCATCCCACAACCAGAAGTGCACCACAAGCCGCGTTTGCAGAGTGGTGGAGAAAGGGGGCATGGCCTCTGAAGACCTCCTAGCAATCCTGCTGTGTGGGACTTACTGAAGGTAAAGAGGAGGGGTAGTGCCAGCTACCCCTCCTGTTACCTCCAGTAAGTCCCACACAGCTTGATTGGTGAGAGGTTGTTGGAAGCCATGCCCCCTTTCTCCACCACTCTGCAAACACACCTATTGGTGCACTACTAGTTGGGTGATGAAGTCCCCTTGGATTCTTAGGTCCTTGGGAGCCAACAAACCCTTCTGTTACCTCCAATAAGTCCCAGCAAACGCGCCTCCTGGTGCACTACTGGTTGGGGGAAGTAGTTCACTTTAGTCCTGAGGCTCTCAGGAGTAAAGTGGAATTCATTCCCCAACCAGAAGCACGCCAGGAGGTGTGTTTGCAGAGTGGTGGAGAAAGGGGGCGTGGCCTTCAAGTCCTCCGAGCAATCCCGCTGTCTGGGACTTACTGGAGGTAACAGAAGGGGTTCCCAGACCCCAAGGACCCTCAACATCTAACGGGACTTCGTCCCCCAACCACCACTGCACCAGGAGGGACATTTGCAGAGTGGTGGTGAAGGGGGCATGGTCTTCGGCGACTTGCCAGAGTTTTTTTTTTCTATTTTTCTTTTTACATTTTAAGGGAGGGGGCGGCATGGCCCCCCTTTCTCTGGGCCATTTTTGGGACCCCATCCCCAGGGGCCAGGCTTTTTCAATGGGTGAGTGAGGCTGCGCAGCCCCTTTCCCCAGGCCGAATTCAGCCCTGGGGACCCCATCACGCTGGGCATGGCCTTATGTTTCTTAAAAAATGTTCTCTCCTAAAGGAAGGGGTCTGCACGTCCTCCCTCCTAGGCCAATTTCATCCCCGGGGACCCCATCCACTGGGGCCTGGCCATTTCATTCTTTTTTTTTTTTAAAAAGAGGGAAGGGGGGCCACGCAGCCTCCCTCCCCAGACTGATTTCAGCCCAGGGGCCCCATGCCCATTTAAAGTGGGTTCCTCCAGGGCCACCACCTCCCCAGGGCTTTAAACAGTCCCCCCCTCCTGGAGGCCTAGATGGCCCTGGGGACCGCCACCCCCCAGGGCCGGCTCCTGCAATGTCCCGAGGTGCCCACCCCTGGGACATTGCCGTTTGCTATGGCAGGGCGGGAGCACGGCTCCCGCCCTGCCATAGAACTGCTGCTTTGCTTCTTGGAAGCGAGAGCAGGAAACCAGAAGCAAAGCAGAATTGCTTTTGGGCAAAGGGAGCTGCATGTCAGCAGCTCCCCTTGCCCAAAGCAATGGCCTTTCGCAGGAGAGCGGGGTGCCGGCAGGGACCGTGGGGGCATTGGGGCTCCCTCGTGGTCCCCAACTTGAGGGCCGGCCCAGGAGATGAGGTCCCCAGGGCCAGAAGTGGCCCGGGAGGGCAGATACTCGGCCCCCTCCCTTTTGATGCATTTAAAAAAATAAAATAAGGCGGGGCCCCGGGGATGGGGTCCCCGAGGCCATAATTGGCCTTAGAAGGTGCCACGCAGGCCCCCTCCCCCCAAAAAACAGGCTGGCCAGGCCTAGGGGGATGAGGTCCCTGGGGCCAGAAGTGGCCCAGGGGAGGGGGGCCACGCGGCCTCCCTCCCGGGAAAATTAATTTAAAAAAAGCAGAGGCCAGGCCCCGGGGGATGGGGTCCCCGGGGCCAGAAGTGGCCCAGGGGAGGGGGCCACGCAGCACCCTCCCGGGAAAAATAAAAAATAAATATATATAAAAATGATTCCAGGCCCCGGGGGATGGGGTCCCTGGGGCCAATAGTGGCCCAGGGAAGGGGGCCACGCGGCCACCTTCCCTTTTTTTTTTTAAACTAAAAAGAAAAAAATGCTTAGGCCCTGGGGGATGGGGTCTCCAGGGCCCAAAAAATACTAAAGAAGGGGGCGATGAGGTCCTCTTGTGTCCTGAGGACCTCAGGACACAAGCGGACTTCATCCCCCGAGCAGCAGTGCGCCAGGAGGCACGTCTGCAGAGTGGTTTAAAAAGGGGGCATGGCCTCAGACCACTCTCAGCAATCCAGCTGTGTGGGGCTTACTAGAGGTACCTGGTGGGCTAGTTGGCCCTCAGGGACCCTCAGGAGGCAAGGGGACTTCATCCCCCAACCAAGAGCGCACCAGGAGGTGCATTTGCAGAGTGGTGGACAAAGGGGGCATGGTCTGTGTCGACCTTTCAGCAATCCCACTATCTGGGGCATACTGGAGGTATCAGGTAGGCTAGTTGTCCCCTAAGAACCCCCAGCAGCGAAGTGGACTTTACTCCCCATCCAAGAGTGCGCCAGGGAGCGCGTTTGCAAAGTGGTGGGGAAAGGGGGCATGCCCTGCTATGAGAACTTAGCAATGCTGCTGTGTGGGACTTACTGGAGGTAATAGGAGGGTTAGTTGGCCCCCAAGGTTGTCCTTGGGGGCCAACTACCCCTCCTGTTACCTCCACTATGTCCAACACAGTGGGATTGCTAAGAGGTCTTCGGAGGCCACCCCCCCCTTTCTCCACCACTCTGCAAACGCACCTCCTGGAACAGTACTGGTTGGGGGATGAAGTCCACTTTACTCCTGAGGGACTTTGGGGGCCAAGAAGCTCTCCTGGTACACTCTGTAAGTCCTACGCAGCGGAATTCCTGAGTGCTGGTTGGAGGCCCAGCCCTCTTTCTCCACCACTCTGCAAACGTGACTACCAGTTAAAGAAGCATTTGTAATTTAATAGGCCTCGCATTTGCAAGAGTTAGAGCTAGTGGCGTTGTAAATGTAAAGGTTTTTAATAATGTTTTGTGGAGTGGATGTACATTGTGTGTAGTGGAATTATGTGGTATGTTGTGCAGTGAAATTATGTGGATAGAAAGTATGTGGTATTTAGTGTATAGGAATTATGTAGAGTTGGATTATGTGTATGGAGAGCAATTATGTGGATGGTAGTCTGTGTTGTGGAGTGGTAACCTCAGGTTTAGTCTTCCTCGTTTCCATAGAAGCTAAACAATGAACTCAATGAGACAAAAAAAAGAAGGAATCACTGAGGAGCACTTCTGGACCTAATCAGAGGTATGAGCAGGGCCACTGGAATTATGTGACTGTTTGACTGCACCAACTTTCGCACAATTATATATTTTCCGCATTAGCCACATAATCCATCATCTGTTGCCTAATCTGCAGATTTGAACAAAAAAGCCTTATTTCTAGCTCAAACGGCTCAAAAGTTACCAAAAATGCAGCGACAAGTGTTACAGCGTGGTGGAAGTTCCTTTGTAAACCTAGAATGGTCACCTGTTACTTATTACAGAATGTGGGTGTTAAATTGGCTCTAACGGTGTGCAAGCCACTCTTGCTTCTTTCTGCATTTCTATTGCTTCTTAAGGCACCTTTCTTTCTTTTTCTGTACTTCTCTTGCCTCTTTCTGCACACCTCTTCTACTTTCTTCACCTCTTTTGCCTCTTTCTGCACCTCTGTTGCTTCTTTCTGCACCTCACTTGCTTCTTTTTGCACCCCTCTTGCCTCTTTCTGCACCTCTCTTGCCTCTTTCTGCATCCCTCTTCCCTCTTTCTGCACCCCTCCTGCCTCTTTCTGCACCTCTGTTCCTTCTTTGTGCACTTCTTTTGTTTATTTCTGCACCTTTCTTGATTCTTTCTGCACCCCTTTTGCCTCTTTCTCCACCCCTCTCCCCCCTTTCTGCATGTCTGTTGCTTCTTTCTGCCCTTCTCTTCTTCTTTCTCCACCCCTCTTCCCTCTTTCTGCATCTATATTGCTTCTTTCTGCACTTATCTTGCGTCTTTCTGTACCTCTGTCCCTTCTTTCTGCACCTCTGTTGCTTCTTTCTGCACTCTTTTTCCATCTTTCTACACCTTACTTGCCTCTCTCTACACCTCTGTTCCTTCTTTCTGCACTTCTTTTGTTTCTTTCTACAGCTCTCTTGCTTCTTTCTACACCCCTTGCCTCTTTCTCCACCCCTCTTCCCTCTTTCTGCACCCCTGGTGCCTCTTTCTGCACCTCTGTTCCTTTTTTCTGCACATCTTTTGTTTCTTTCTGCAAATCTCTTGCTTCTTTCTGCACCCCTCGTGCCTCTTTCTGCACCCATCCTCCCTCTTTTTGCACCTCTGTTCCTTCTTTCTGCACTTCTTTTGTTCTTTCTGCACCTCTCTTGCCTCTTTCTGTACCTCTGTTGCCTCTTTCTGAAGTTCTCTTGTCATTTTCTGCACATCTCTTGCCTCTTTCTGCATCTCACTTGCCTCTTTCTGCACTTCTCTTGCTTATTTCTACACCTCTGTTGCTTCTTTCAGCAATTCTCTTGCCTCTTTCTGCACTTCTCTTGCTTGTTTCTGCACCTCTCTTGCGTCTTTCTTCACCTCTATTGCCTCTTTCTGCACCTCTCTTCCCTCTTCTGTTCCTTCTTTCTGCACTTATTTTGTTTCTTTATGCAACTCTCTTGCCTCTTTCTGCACCCCTCTTGCCTCTTTCTGCACCTCTCTTGCCTCTTTCTGCACTGTCTGTTGCTTCTTATCTGCATCTTCTCTTGCCTCTTTCTTGCACCCTTCTTCCCTCTTTCTGCACCTCTGTTGCTTCTTTCTGCACTTACTCTTGTGTCTTTCTGTACCTCTCTTGCTTCTTTCTGCGCCTCTCTGTGCCTCTTTCTGCACCCCTCTTCTTCTTTCTGCACTCCTTTTGCCTCTTTCTGCACATCTGTTCCTTCTTTCTGCACTTCTCTTGCTTACTTTCTGCACCTCTGTTGCTTCTTTCTCCACCACTCTTGCCTCTTTCTCCACCCCTCCTTGCCTCTTTCTGCACCTCTGTTGCTTCTTTCTGCACCTCTCTTGCTTCTTTCTGCACCCCTCTTGCCTCTTTCTGCACCTCTCTTGCCTCGTTTCTGCACCCCTCTTGCCTCTTTCTGCACCTCTGTTGCCTCTTTCTGGACTACTCTTGCTTCTTTCTGCACCTCTCTTGCTTCTTTCTGTACCACTCATGCTTCTTTCTGCACCCCTCTTGCCTCTTTCTGCACCCCTGTTCCATCTTTCTGATCTTTTTTTATTTCTTTCTGCACCTCTCTTGCTTCTTTCTGCACCCCTCTCGCCACTTTCTCCACCCCTGTTCCCCCTTTTTGCATCTCTGTTGCTTCTTTCTGCACTTCTCTTGCCTCTTTTTCCACCCCTCATCCCTCATTCTGCACCTCTGTTGCTTCTTTCTGCACTTCTCTTGCTTCTTTCTGCAACTCTGTTCCTTTTTTCTGCAACCCTTGTGCCTCTTTCTGTACCCCTCTTCCCTCTTTCTGCACCCCTCTTGCCTCTTTCTGCACTTCTGTTTCTTCTTTCTGTACCTCTTTTGCTTCTTTCTGCAATTTTCTTGCTTCTTTCTGCAACCTCTCTTGCCTCTTTCTGCATCTCTCTTGCCTCTTTCTGCACCTCTGTTGCTTCTTTCTGCACCTCTCTTGCCTCTTTCTGCACCTCCTTCTTCCTGCACCTCTCTTGCTTCTTTCTGCACTTCTCTTGCTTCTTTCTGCACCCCTCGTGCCTCTTTCTGCACCTCTTTTCCCTCTTTCTGCACCTCTCTTGCCTCTTTCTGCACCTCTGTTCCTTCTTTCTGCACTTCTCTTGTTTCTTTCTGCACCTCTCTTGCTTCTTTCTATACCCTCTTGCCTCTTTCTGCACCTCTCTTCCCTCTTTCTGCACCCCTCTTGCCTCTTTCTGCACCTCTGTTGCCTCTTTCTGCACTCCTCTTGCTTCTTTCTGCACCTCTCTTGCCTCTTTCTGCAATTCTCTTGCCTCTTTCTGCACTTCTCTTGCTTGTTTCTGCACCTCTCTTGCGTCTTACTGCACCTCTGTTGTCTCTTTCTGTACCTCATTTGCTTCTTTCTGCCCCCCTTGCCTGTTTCTTTTGTTTCTTTCTGCACATCTCTTGCTTCTTTCTGCATCCCTCGTGCCTCTTTCTGCACCCCTCCTCCCTCTTTTTGCACCTCTGTTCCTTCTTTCTGTACTTCTTTTGTTTCTTTCTGCACCCTTCTTCCCTCTTTTTGCATCCCTCTTGCCTCTTTCTGCAGTGCTCTCGTCATTTTCTGCACGTCTCTTGCCTCTTTCTGCATCTCACTTGCCTCTTTCTACACTTCTCTTGCTTCTTTGTACACCTCTGTTGCTTCTTTCAGCAATTTTCTTGCCTCTTTCTGCACTTCTCTTGCTTGCTTCTGCACCTCTCTTGCGTCTTTCTTCACCTCTGTTGCCTCTTTCTGCACCTCTCTTGCCTCTTTCTGCACCTCTCTTGCCTCTTTCTGCACTTCTCTTGCATCTTTCTACACCTCTGTTGCTTCTTTCTGCACTTCTCTTGCCTCTTTCTGCACTTCTCTTGCCTGTTTCTGCACCTCTCTTGCCTCTTTCTGTACCTCTGTTGCCTCTTTCTGCACCTCTCTTGCTTCTTTCTGCACCCCTCTTGCCTCTTTCTGCACCTCTCTTGACTCTTTCTGCACCTCTCTTGCCTCTTTCTGCACCTCACTTGCCTCTTTTTGTACTTCTCTTGCTTCTTTCTACACCTCTGATCCTTCTTTCAGCAATTCTCTTGCCTCTTTCTGCACTTATCTTGCCTGTTTCTGCACCTCTCTTGCGTCTTTCTGTACCTCTGTTGCCTCTTTCTGCACCTCACTTGCTTCTTTCTGCACCCCTCTTGCCTATTTCTGCACCTCTCTTTTCTCTTTCTACACATCTCTTGCTCTTTTGGCACTCTTCACGCCTCTCTCAGCACCTCTGTTGCTTCTTTCTGCACTTCTCTTCCTTCTTTATGCACCCCTCCTGCCTCTTTCTGTACCTCTCTTGCCTCTTTGTGCACCTCTCCTACCTCTTTCTGCACCCCTCTTGCCTCTTTGTGCACCTCTGTTGGTTCTTTCTGCACTGCTCTTGCTTCTTTCTGCACCTCACTTGCCTATTTCTGCACTTCTCTTGCTTCCTTCTATACCTCTGTTGCTTCTTTCAGCAATTCTCTTGCCTCTTTATGTACTTCTCTAGCTTGTCTCTGCACCTCTCTTGCATCTTTCTGCACCTCTGTTGCCTCTTTCTGCACCTCACTTGCTTCTTTCTGCACCCCTCTTGCCTCTTTAAGCATCCCTCTTCCCTCTTTCTGCACCTCTCTTGATTCTTTCTGCACCTCTTTTGTAAATTTCTGCATCCCTCATGCCTCCTTTGGCACCCCTCTTCCCTATTTCTCCACCTCTCTTGCTTCTTTCTATACTTCTCTAGATTCTTTCTGCACTGCTCTTGCTTCTTTCTGCACATCTCTTGAAAATGTCTGTGTCCCTCTTATCTCTTTCTGCACCCCTGTTCCCTCTTTGTGCACCTCTCCTACCTCTTTCTGCACCCCTCTTGCCTCTTTGTGCACCTCTGTTGGTTCTTTCTGCACTGCTCTTGCTTCTTTCTGCACCTCACTTGCCTATTTCTGCACTTCTCTTGCTTCTTTCTACACCTCTGTTGCTTCTTTTAGCAATTCTCTTGCCTCTTTATGTACTTCTCTAGCTTGTCTCTGCACCTCTCTTGCATCTTTCTGCACCTCTGTTGCCTCTTTCTGCACCTCACTTGCTTCTTTCTGCACCCCTCTTGCCTCTTTCTGCATCTGTATTCCCTCTTTCTGCACCTCTCTTGCTTATTTCTGCACCTCTTTTGCAAATTTCTGCATCCCTCATGCCTCTTTATGCACCCCTCTTCCCTATTTCTCCAACTCTCTTGCTTCTTTCTGTACTTCTCTAGCTTCTTTCTGCACTGCTCTTGTTTCTTTCTGCACCTCTCTTGCAAATTTCTGTATCCCTCTTACCTCTTTCTGCACCCCTGTTCCCTCTTTCTGTACCTTTCTTGCCTGTTTCTGCACCTCTCTTGCCTCTTTCGGCACCTCTGTTGCTTCTTTCTGCACTTCTCTTGCTTCTTTCTGCACCCCTCTTGCCTCTTTCTGTACCCCTTTTGCCTCTTTGTGCACCTCTCCTGCCTCTTTCTGCACCTCTCTTGCATTTTTCTGCAGTTCTCTTGCCTCTTTCTGTACCTCTTTTGCATCTCTCTGCACTTTTCTTGCCTCTTTCTGTACCCCACTTGCCTCTTTCTGCACCTCTGTTGGTTCTTTCTGCACTGCTCTTGCTTCTTTTTGCACCTCTGTTGCAAATTTCTGCATCCCTCTTGCCTCTTTCTGTACACCTGTTCCCTCTTTCTGCACCCCTTATTCCTGTTTCTGCAACTCTCTTGCCTCTTTCTGCAGTTCTCTTGCCTCCTTCTGCACCTCTCTTGCCTCTTTCTGCACTTCTCTTGCATCTTTCTGCACCCTTCTTCCCTTTTTCTGCACATCTCTTGCCTCTTTCTGTACCTCTCTTGCCTCATTCTGCACATCTCTTGGTTCTTTCAGCACTGCTATTGCCTCTTTCTGCACATCTCTTGCCTCTTTTTGCACCCCTGTTCCCTCTTTCTGCACCTTTACTGCCTGTTTCTGCACCTCTCTTGCCTCTTTCTGTACCTCTGTTTCTTCTGTCTGCACATCTCTTGACTCTTTCTACACCCTTCACGCCTCTTTCAGCACCTCTGTTGCTTCTATTTGCACTTCTCTTCCTTCTTTCTGCACCCCTCCAGCCTCTTCCTGTACCTCTCTTGCCTCTTTGTGCACCTCTCCTACCTCTTTCTGCACCCCTCTTGCCTCTTTGTGCACCTCTGTTGGTTCTTTCTGCACTGCTCTTGCTTCTTTCTGCACCTCACTTGCCTATTTCTGCATTCTCTTGCTTCTTTCTACACCTCTGTTGCTTCTTTCAGCAAATCTCTTGCCTCTTTCTGCACTTCTCTAGTTTGTCTCTGCACCTCTCTTGCATCTTTCTGCACCTCTGTTGCCTCTTTCTGCACCTCACTTGCTTCTTTCTGCACCCCTCTTGCCTCTTTCTGCATCCGTCTTCCCTCTTTCTGCACCTCTCTTGATTCTTTCTGCACCTCTTTTGTAAATTTCTGCATCCCTCATGCCTCCTTCTGCACTCCTTCCCTATTTCTCCACCTCTCTTGCTTCTTTATATACTTCTCTAGATTCTTTCTGCACTGCTCTTGCTTCTTTCTGCACATCTCTTGCAAATTTCTATGTCCCTCATACCTCTTTCTGTACCCCAGTTCCCTCTTTCTGCACCTTTCTTGCCTGTTTCTGCACCTCTCTTGCCTCTTTCAGCACCTCTGTTGCTTCTTTCTGCACTTCTCTTGCTTCTTTCTGCACCCCTCTTGCCTCTTTCTGTACCCCTTTTGCATCTTTGTGCACCTCTCCTGCCTCTTTCTGCACCTCTCTTGCATTTTGTTGCAGTTCTCTTGCCTCCTTCTGCACCTCTTTTGCTTCTCTCTGCACTTTTCTTGCCTCTTTCTGTACCCCACTTGCCTCTTTCTGCACCTCTGTTGGTTCTTTCTGCACTGCTCTTGCTTCTTTTTGCACCTCTGTTGCAAATTTCTGCATCCCTCTTGCCTCTTTCTGTACCTCTCTCCCTTCTTTCTGCACCTCTTTTGCCTCTGTCTGCACACCTGTTCCCTCTTTCTGCACCCCTTTTGCCTGTTTCTGCAACTCTCTTGCCTCTTTCTGCAGTTCTCTTGCCTCCTTCTGCACCTCTCTTGCCTCTTTCTACACTTCTCTTGCTTCCTTCTGCACCCGTCTTCCCTTTTTCTGCACATCTCTTGCCTCTTTCTGCACCTCTCTTGCCTCATTCTGCACATCTCATGGATCTTTCTGCACTGCTATTCCCTCTTTCTGCACCTCTCTTGCCTATTTTTGCACCCCTGTTCCCTCTTTCTGCACCTTTCCTGCCTGTTTCTGCACCTCTCTTGCCTCTTTCTGTACCTCTGTTTCTTCTGTCTGCACGTCTCTTGCCTCTTTCTACACACTTCATGCCTCTTTCAGCACCTCTGTTGCAACTTTTTGCACTTCTCTTCCTTCTTTCTGCACCCCTCCTGCCTCTTTCTGTACCTCTCTTGCCTCTTTGTGCACCTCTTCTACCTCTTTCTGCACCCCTCTTGCCTCTTTGTGCACCTCTGTTGGCTCTTTATGCACTGCTCTTACTTATTTCTGCACCTCACTTGCCTCTTTATACACTTTTCTTGCTTCTTTCTACACCTCCGTTGCTTCTTTCAGCAATTCTCTTGCCTCTTCCTGCACTTCTCTAGCTTGTCTCTGCACCTCTCTTGTGTCTTTCTGCACCTCTGTTGCCTCTTTCTGCACCTCACTTCTTTCTGCACCCCTCTTGCCTCTTTCTGCATCCGTCTTCCCTCTTTCTGCACCTCTCTTGCTTCTTTTCTGCACCTCTTTTGCAAATTTCTGCATCCCTCATGCCTCTTTATGCACCCTCTTCCCTATTTCTCCAACTCTCTTGCTTCTTTCTGTACTTATCTAGCTTCTTTCTGCACTGCTCTTGCTTCTATCTGCACATCTCTTGCAAATTTCTGTATCCCTCTTACCTCTTTCTGCACCCTTGTTCCCTCTTTCTGTACCTTTCTTGCCTGTTTCTGCACCTCTCTTGCCTCTTTCGGCACCTCTGTTGCTTCTTTCTGCACTTCTCTTGCTTCTTTCTGCACCCCTCTTGCCTCTTTCTGTACCCATTTTGCCTCTTTGTGCACCTCTCCTGCCTCTTTCTGCACCTCTCTTGCATTTTTTTGCAGTTCTCTTGCCTCTTTCTGTACCTCTTTTGCATCTCTCTGCACTTTTCTTGCCTCTTTCTGTACCCCACTTGCCTCTTTCTGCACCTCTGTTGGTTCTTTCTGCACTGCTCTTGCTTCTTTTTGCACCTCTGTTGCAAATTTCTGCATCCCTCTTGCCTCTTTCTGTACACCTGTTCCCTCTTTCTGCACCCCTTATTCCTGTTTCTGCAACTCTCTTGCCTCTTTCTGCAGTTCTCTTGCCTCCTTCTGCACCTCTCTTGCCTCTTTCTGCACTTCTCTTGCATCTTTCTGCACCCTTCTTCCCTTTTTCTGCACATCTCTTGCCTCTTTCTGTACCTCTCTTGCCTCATTCTGCACATCTCTTGGTTCTTTCAGCACTGCTATTGCCTCTTTCTGCACATCTCTTGCCTCTTTTTGCACCCCTGTTCCCTCTTTCTGCACCTTTACTGCCTGTTTCTGCACCTCTCTTGCCTCTTTCTGTACCTCTGTTTCTTCTGTCTGCACGTCTCTTGACTCTTTCTACACCCTTCACGCCTCTTTCAGCACCTCTGTTGCTTCTATTTGCACTTCTCTTCCTTCTTTCTGCACCCCTCCAGCCTCTTCCTGTACCTCTCTTGCCTCTTTGTGCACCTCTCCTACCTCTTTCTGCACCCCTCTTGCCTCTTTGTGCACCTCTGTTGGTTCTTTCTGCACTGCTCTTGCTTCTTTCTGCACCTCACTTGCCTATTTCTGCACTTCTCTTGCTTCTTTCTACACCTCTGTTGCTTCTTTCAGCAAATCTCTTGCCTCTTTCTGCACTTCTCTAGTTTGTCTCTGCACCTCTCTTGCATCTTTCTGCACCTCTGTTGCCTCTTTCTGCACCTCACTTGCTTCTTTCTGCACCCCTCTTGCCTCTTTCTGTATCCGTCTTCCCTCTTTCTGCACCTCTCTTGATTCTTTCTGCACCTCTTTTGTACATTTCTGCATCCCTCATGCCTCCTTCTGCACCCCCTTCCCTATTTCTCCACCTCTCTTGCTTCTTTATATACTTCTCTAGATTCTTTCTGCACTGCTCTTGCTTCTTTCTGCACATCTCTTGCAAATTTCTATGTCCCTCATACCTCTTTCTGCACCCCAGTTCCCTCTTTCTGTACCTTTCTTGCCTGTTTCTGCACCTCTCTTGCCTTTTTCAGCACCTCTGTTGCTTCTTTCTGCACTTCTCTTTCTTCTTTCTGCACCCCTCTTGCGTCTTTCTGTACCCCTTTTGCCTCTTTGTGCACCTCTCCTGCCTCTTTCTGCACCTCTCTTACATTTTGTTGCAGTTCTCTTGCCTCCTTCTGCACCTCTTTTGCTTCTCTCTGCACTTTTCTTGCCTCTTTCTGTACCCCACTTGCCTCTTTCTGCACCTCTGTTGGTTCTTTCTGCACTGCTATTGCTTCTTTTTGCACCTTTGTTGCAAATCTCTGCATCCCTCTTGCCTCTTTCTGTACCTCTCTTCCTTCTTTCTGCACCTCTTTTGCCTCTGTCTGCACACCTGTTCCCTCTTTCTGCACCCCTTTTGCCTGTTTCTGCAACTCTCTTGCCTCTTTCTGCAGTTCTCTTGCCTCCTTCTGCACCTCTCTTGCCTCTTTCTACACTTCTCTTGCTTCCTTCTGCACCCGTCTTCCCTTTTTCTGCACATCTCTTGCCTCTTTCTGCACCTCTCTTGCCTCATTCTGCACATCTCATGGATCTTTCTGCACTGCTATTCCCTCTTTCTGCACCTCTCTTGCCTATTTTTGCACCCCTGTTCCCTCTTTCTGCACCTTTCCTGCCTGTTTCTGCACCTCTCTTGCCTCTTTCTGTACCTCTGTTTCTTCTGTCTGCACGTCTCTTGCCTCTTTCTACACACTTCATGCCTCTTTCAGCACCTCTGTTGCAACTTTTTGCACTTCTCTTCCTTCTTTCTGCACCCCTCCTGCCTCTTTCTGTACCTCTCTTGCCTCTTTGTGCACCTCTTCTACCTCTTTCTGCACCCCTCTTGCCTCTTTGTGCACCTCTGTTGGCTCTTTATGCACTGCTCTTACTTATTTCTGCACCTCACTTGCCTCTTTATACACTTTTCTTGCTTCTTTCTACACCTCCGTTGCTTCTTTCAGCAATTCTCTTGCCTCTTCCTGCACTTCTCTAGCTTGTCTCTGCACCTCTCTTGTGTCTTTCTGCACCTCTGTTGCCTCTTTCTGCACCTCACTTCTTTCTGCACCCCTCTTGCCTCTTTCTGCATCCGTCTTCCCTCTTTCTGCACCTCTCTTGCTTCTTTTCTGCACCTCTTTTGCAAATTTCTGCATCCCTCATGCCTCTTTATGCACCCCTCTTCCCTATTTCTCCAACTCTCTTGCTTCTTTCTGTACTTATCTAGCTTCTTTCTGCACTGCTCTTGCTTCTATCTGCACATCTCTTGCAAATTTCTGTATCCCTCTTACCTCTTTCTGCACCCTTGTTCCCTCTTTCTGTACCTTTCTTGCCTGTTTCTGCACCTCTCTTGCCTCTTTCGGCACCTCTGTTGCTTCTTTCTGCACTTCTCTTGCTTCTTTCTGCACCCCCTCTTGCCTCTTTCTGTACCCCTTTTGCCACTTTGTGCACCTCTCCTGCCTCTTTCTGCACCTCTCTTGCATTTTTCTGCAGTTCTCTTGCCTCTTTCTGCACCTCTTTTGCTTCTCTCTGCACTTTTCTCGCCTCTTTCTGTACCCCACTTGCCTCTTTCTGCACCTCTGTTGGTTCTTTCTGCACTTCTCTTGTTTCTTTTTGCACCTCTGTTGCAAATTTCTGCATCCCTCTTGCCTCTTTCTGTACCCCTCTTCCCTCTTTCTGCACCTCTCTTGCCTCTTCTGCACACCTGGTCACTCTTTCTGCACCCCTTTTGCCTGTTTCTGCCACTCTCTTGCCTCTTTCTGCAGTTCTCTTGCCTCCTTCTGCACCTCTCTTGCCTTTTTCTGAAGTTCTCTTGCTTTCTGCACCCTTCTTCCCTTTTCTGCACATCTCTTGCCTCTTTCTGCACCTCTCTTGCCTCATTCTGAACATCTCTTGGTTCTTTCTGCACTGCTATTGCCTCTTTCTGCACCTCTCTTGCCTCTTTTTGCACCCCTGTCCCCTCTTTCTGCACCTTTCCTGCATGTTTCTGCAACTCTCTTGCCTCTTTCTGCAGTTCTCTTGCCTCCTTCTGCACCTCTCTTGCCTCTTTCTGCACTTCTCTTGCTTCTTTCTGCACCCTTCTTCCCTTTTTCTGCACATCTCTTGCCTCTTTCTGCACCTCTCTTGCCTCATTCTGCACATCTCATGGATCTTTCTGCACTGCTATTCCCTCTTTCTGCACCTCTCTTGCCTCTTTTTGCACCCCTGTTCCTTCTTTCTGCACCTTTCCTGCCTGTTTCTGCACCTCTCTTGCCTCTTTCTGTACCTCTGTTTCTTCTGTCTGCACGTCTCTTGCCTCTTTCTACACACTTCACGCCTCTTTCAGCACCTCCATTGCTACTTTTTGCACTTCTCTTCCTTCTTTCTGCACTCCTCCTGCCTCTTTCTGTACCTCTCTTGCTTCTTTGTGCACCTCTTCTACCTCATTCTGCATCCCTCTTTCCTCTTTGTGCACCTCTGTTGGCTCTTTATGCACTGCTCTTACTTCTTTCTCACCTCACTTGCCTCTTTATGCACTTTTCTTGCTTCTTTCTACACCTCCGTTGCTTCTTTTAGCACTTCTCTTGCCTCTTCCTGCACTTCTCTAGCTTGTCTCTGCACCTCTCTTGTGTCTTTCTGCACCTCTGTTGCCTCTTTCTGCACCTCACTTCTTTCTGCACCCCTCTTGCCTCTTTCTGCATCCGTCTTCCCTCTTTATGCACCTCTCTTGCTTCTTTCTGCACCTCTTTTGCAAATTTCTGCATCCCTCATGCCTCTTTATGCACCCCTCTTCCCTATTTCTCCAACTCTCTTGCTTCTTTCTGTACTTCTCTAGCTTCTTTCTGCACTGCTCTTGCTTCTTTCTGCACATCTCTTGCAAATTTCTGTATCCCTCTTACCTCTTTCTGCACCCTTGTTCCCTCTTTCTGTACCTTTCTTGCCTGTTTCTGCACCTCTCTTGCCTCTTTCGGCACCTCTGTTGCTTCTTTCTGCACTTCTCTTGCTTCTTTCTGCACCCCCTCTTGCCTCTTTCTGTACCCCTTTTGCCACTTTGTGCACCTCTCCTGCCTCTTTCTGCACCTCTCTTGCATTTTTCTGCAGTTCTCTTGCCTCTTTCTGCACCTCTTTTGCTTCTCTCTGCACTTTTCTCGCCTCTTTCTGTACCCCACTTGCCTCTTTCTGCACCTCTGTTGGTTCTTTCTGCACTTCTCTTGTTTCTTTTTGCACCTCTGTTGCAAATTTCTGCATACCTCTTGCCTCTTTCTGTACCCCTCTTCCCTCTTTCTGTACCTCTCTTGCCTCTTCTGCACACCTGGTCACTCTTTCTGCACCCCTTTTGCCTGCTTCTGCCACTCTCTTGCCTCTTTCTGCAGTTCTCTTGCCTCCTTCTGCACCTCTCTTGCCTTTTTCTGAAGTTCTCTTGCTTTCTGCACCCTTCTTCCCTTTTCTGCACATCTCTTGCCTCTTTCTGCACCTCTCTTGCCTCATTCTGAACATCTCTTGGTTCTTTCTGCACTGCTATTGCCTCTTTCTGCACCTCTCTTGCCTCTTTTTGCACCCCTGTCCCCTCTTTCTGCACCTTTCCTGCATGTTTCTGCAACTCTCTTGCCTCTTTCTGCAGTTCTCTTGCCTCCTTCTGCACCTCTCTTGCCTCTTTCTGCACTTCTCTTGCTTCTTTCTGCACCCTTCTTCCCTTTTTCTGCACATCTCTTGCCTCTTTCTGCACCTCTCTTGCCTCATTCTGCACATCTCATGGATCTTTCTGCACTGCTATTCCCTCTTTCTGCACCTCTCTTGCCTCTTTTTGCACCCCTGTTCCTTCTTTCTGCACCTTTCCTGCCTGTTTCTGCACCTCTCTTGCCTCTTTCTGTACCTCTCTTTCTTCTGTCTGCACGTCTCTTGCCTCTTTCTACACACTTCACGCCTCTTTCAGCACCTCCGTTGCTACTTTTTGCACTTCTCTTCCTTCTTTCTGCACCCCTCCTGCCTCTTTCTGTACCTCTCTTGCCTCTTTGTGCACCTCTTCTACCTCATTCTGTATCCCTCTTTCCTCTTTGTGCACCTCTGTTGGCTCTTTATGCACTGCTCTTACTTCTTTCTCACCTCACTTGCCTCTTTATGCACTTTTCTTGCTTCTTTCTACACCTCCGTTGCTTCTTTTAGCACTTCTCTTGCCTCTTTCTGCACTTCTCTAGCTTGTCTCTGCACCTCTCTTGTGTCTTTCTGCACCTCTGTTGCCTCTTTCTGCACCTCACTTCTTTCTGCACCCCTCTTGCCTCTTTCTGCATCCGTCTTCCCTCTTTATGCACCTCTCTTGCTTCTTTCTGCACCTCTTTTGCAAATTTCTGCATCCCTCATGCCTCTTTATGCACCCCTCTTCCCTATTTCTCCAACTCTCTTGCTTCTTTCTGTACTTCTCTAGCTTCTTTCTGCACTGCTCTTGCTTCTTTCTGCACATCTCTTGCAAATTTCTGTACCTCTCTTGCCTCTTTGTGCACCTCTTCTACCTCTTTCTGCACCCCTCTTGCCTCTTTGTGCACCTCTGTTGGCTCTTTATGCACTGCTCTTACTTCTTTCTGCACCTCACTTGCCTCTTTATGCACTTTTCTTGCTTCTTTCTACACCTCCATTGCTTCTTTCAGCAATTCTCTTGCCTCTTCCTGCACTTCTCTTGCTTGTCTCTGCACCTCTCTTGTGTCTTTCTGCACCTCTGTTGCCTCTTTCTGCACCTCACTTCTTTCTGCACCCCTCTTGCCTCTTTCTGCATCCGTCTTCCCTCTTTCTGCACCTCTCTTGCTTCTTTCTGCACCTCTTTTGTAAATGTCTGCATCCCTCATGCCTCCTTCTGCACCCCCTTCCCTATTTCTCCACCTCTCTTGCTTCTTTCTATACTTCTCTAGATTCTTTCTGCACTGCTCTTACTTCTTTCTGCACATCTCTTGCAAATTTCTATGTCCCTCATACCTCTTTCTGCACCCCAGTTCCCTCTTTCTGTACCTTTCTTGCCTGTTTCTGCACCTCTCTTGCCTTTTTCAGCACCTCTGTTGCTTCTTTCTGCACTTCTCTTGCTTGTTTCTGCACCCCTCTTGCGTCTTTCTGTACCCTTTTTGCCTCTTTGTGCACCTCTCCTGCCTCTTTCTACACCTTTCTTGCATTTTTTTGCAGTTCTCTTGCCTCCTTCTGCACCTCTTTTGCTTCTCTCTGCACTTTTCTTGACTCTTTCTGTACCCCACTTGCCTCTTTCTGCACCTCTCTTGGTTCTTTCTGCACTGCTCTTGCTTCTTTTTGCACCTCTGTTGCAAATTTCTGCATCCCTCTTGCCTCTTTCTGTACCTCTCTCCCTTCTTTCTGCACCTCTCTTGCCTCTGTCTGCACACCTGTTCCCTCTTTCTGCACCCCTTTTGCCTGTTTCTGCAACTCTCTTGCCTCTTCTGCAGTTCTCTTGCCTCCTTCTGCACCTCTCTTGCCTTTTTCTGAAGTTCTCTTGCTTCTTTCTGCACCCTTCTTCCCTTTTTCTGCACATCTCTTGCCTCTTTCTGCACCTCTCTTGCCTCATTCTGAACATCTCTTGGTTCTTTCTGCACTGCTATTGCCTCTTTCTGCACCTCTCTTGCCTCTTTTTGCACCCCTGTTCCCTCTTTCTGCACCTTTCCTGCCTGTTTCTGCAACTCTCTTGCCTCTTTCTGCAGTTCTCTTGCCTCCTTCTGCACCTCTCTTGCCTCTTTCTGCACTTCTCTTGCTTCTTTCTGCACCCTTCTTCCCTTTTTCTGCACATCTCTTGCCTCTTTCTGCACCTCTCTTGCCTCATTCTGCACATCTCATGGATCTTTCTGCACTGCTATTCCCTCTTTCTGCACCTCTCTTGCCTCTTTTTGCACCCCTGTTCCTTCTTTCTGCACCTTTCCTGCCTGTTTCTGCACCTCTCTTGCCTCTTTCTGTACCTCTGTTTCTTCTTTCTGCACTTCTCTTGCCTCTTTCTGCACCCTCTT